>JAPMOB010211540.1:0-18308 GCA_029875015.1 Lepomis gibbosus | reverse complement strand
CCTCTAAGGAGATGGAAGGAATAATGAATGTCAGGTCTGAAGGAGGAGAGCAGGATGAAACGGAACAGAAATAGAGCTGCTTTTATGGCAGCATGGATATCCACTGGGGGACATGAAGCTGCTCATTAAAACCTTAGGTAGCTGGTGTTTTCTGTGTTTTCTGTAGCAGTTTGAGACCTTGAAGATTTCCTTACTCCCCTCACACTTTGTGAAGCTGCTAAGTCCATGAATATGTGAAGTCCATGGTTGTGACACGCACTCTGTTGCCTCTCACCTCATTATATAACATTTTTTGCTACTACAACTAATCAAAACAATGATTTATAACTTTCAGTTGTTTTGATGTCCTTTGTGAAATGATTCTCTCAATCTTAAGTTATATCCGGCTTCATAGCCTTTCTAGAGTTTCTGCTCTGTGGCTTTGCCCTTCAGCACTGACGCACCCAATGAAAACAAAGCAAGCTCAAGGCTATGCAGCCCTACAGTTATAGGCTGGGAGCGCCCAAACCTTGGGTATAAATACCCAACGCTGAATCTATATTTAGTTTGAGTTTCCCTTTGAAGAGAGGCCCATTTTGTCAGAGGAGATGGGTTTGCTGTGTAGCTCCTAGCCACAGCTTCTCTCTGTATTTTTCATATTTGGGGTGAGCTGTTGTAATTCCAGTGCCAGACCATCCTTTGCTAGAAGACGCTCATTTACAATATTGATGGTTGGTGTTGTGTGAAGGGACTAAGGATGATTGAACAATCACATCAGCTCACCATTTATTGGTAAAAGTCAAGCGTCGCCCAAAGGTACGATTAGGAAACCCAATTACTTTCAGACTATACTTACACTGTGGTGCTGCCTGCCTTGGGCTTACAGTTGTATCTTTTGTTACTTCAATTCTTTGTTAATCTCATTCTGACACCTCTTCTATCTTCTCATGCCTGATATTTCCTCTCCTGCCCCAGCATTTTTAACATGCTCATCTTTGAAGTCCTTTTGTTTTTCTTGCTGGTAAAGAATTTATAATTCTAACATTATCAGAATTTTCTGGACTTAAAACGTATTGTACAGATTGTACCTCATTGCTTCTGTGCATTTCTTTCGATGACAGTGATCTTCTTTTTACTGCGCCTTAGTCATGTCAGTTTATTAGATTACATTAGAGTGCATGATGTTACATTGCAGAGATGCATATTGGCAGCTTTTTTGTGGCACAGGGAAAAGTGATTACAGGCCTTTGGCAGCGGAGGCAAACCAACAGATAACAGATGTGTTACACAGACTTTCCGAAAGATGGCTTTCACTAGTCTGTGTGTCTGGTGACGTCAGTTTGAGGTATATCCTGGATTGAGATTAAAGGTGTTTACTGATAGAGAGGCACTTCAGCCCACCACAAATGGATTTATATGGTGTTCAATATGCCTCCCTACTTCCCTTCCATATGCATCTAACTTATTAATATACCTCCAGGCTCACAAATTCATGGTATAGGATGGCAAACATGATAGATTTTGTGAGGCAATATAGGATGCAATTAAACCAAAACCTGTGCCAATCATGTCCTGATTGTAAATGCAGTCATTTTAACGTCTGCCATGGCGAAGAATGGATTATGTACTAAATCGATGTATTGTACCCTTATCTAAGCATTGTAAAAAGATCCCCTCACCATTTTCAGAAATATTTAAGAAACATTTGAAAATCATTATTTGGCACGTTTAGTCAAGCTTCAACGTTGCCTGTTTTTACAGAGGTAAAAAAAAAAGGTTTTTACCAAAGCAAAGATGATTGAGTCATAAATTCACTCATAAATATGCAAATTTAATATTGCATATACCATTACAATACACTTTCTCATCTCAACTTTCTTCATTATTGAATCTTGTCTTCTCTGTTATTGGAATTATTTCTCAACCAATTATTGTGTAGCAAAATATGGTACATCATGCAGCTGTACATGTAGTATATATCAGTAGTTTGTTGCTTTAACTCTACAGTATATTTGGATAGGTTAGACCTGATGAAATATATGGATTAATTGATATGTTTGTTCACAGTAATCTGCAACTTTCTTGATTATTGATAGTTTTTTTTCCAGCAAAAATGCAGACCATTCCTTGGTTCCAGCTTCTCAGCGGTTATGATATGCTTATTTTTTTGTCTTTTGTGATAGTAAACTAAATATCTTTGTATATCTTGTAGTTTATATCTTGGACTGTTAGTTGAGCAAAGCAGGCAGTTTGAAAAGCTCACCTTGATCTTTAGGAAATTCTAATTTTTTTTTTCTATGTAACACTGACATTTTGACAACAAATGATTGTTGATTTATCCAAAAAATAAGTAATGTATAAGTAATATATAATTTAAAAAACCATCATAGTTGCAGCCCAATGTTAGGGTAGCATGTTCTACCCATTGAGGTACACAAGACACCAGTGCCACACTCATGTAGTTGCTTGAATTGATGGGACTGAATTGTGAACAGGTAGAAGCGAGCTCTTGCCTATATATGTGGAAAACATATTTCCACATATGCGAGTGAGAAAAGAATTGCCAAAGGAGCTGGTAACAAATGTTAACCATCTAAAAACAGATGTTCTTTTTAAATTTAAATAAATTGCCAGCACTCAAATGTAGCTGCAGTTAATGTAAATACATCATATTGTTTGTGTTTTTGTTTTGTTAGCTTCATAGCATAACCTAATTTCAATTATATGATGATCATAGTCTTCAAGGAATATGTGTATAATGTATATACCTCAATTTAAAAACAGATTTGAGCTTGAAGTCAAATGTGCTTTAAAGGGAAAAAAAGAAGAGGCTTCTTTCACAGTGACCAAATCGTATAAAATCCAGTATTGACCTGGATGGCAGATTTATAAAGATGGATGGGACAGAGGAGAATCTGGTGTTGGAGGGATATGAGTGGAAATGGATGGGTTAGTGGCTCTTCGGTGTAATAAAAGAAATGAAAGTAGTAATAGACTCTCAGTGAATTCCATTAGGGACACACTGACACTACACAAGCCATTCATTATGATGATGCTGTGAAGTGAGATATTTCATTGTGGAACCTAAAGCCTGGTGTGAAAGGGGACACTGAGGGATGGGTGGAGCACAAAGGTCTGCCCCAGACTCGTTTACAGCCATTCTTTCCTGTTTCTATGGAGATTTGAAGCTTTTCAGCCAATTAATCAATGGAATCATGCTTTTCATCAGGCAGCCTTGAGCTTTTCAGTGTAAGCAATGACAGGCAGGAGCCCATTGAAATGCTGTGTTTGAAAATGTGTGTGATTTTCCAAGGGAATGTTGAAATTGAGTCTGTAATCTAAGTAGTATGTTTGGATCAAATTGAGTTTCTTTAGAACACACATTTGTCACATGGCAACAGCAGCTACTATAATTTGCAATACTGTCCTACATGTAAATTAGTTTCTAATTGATTTTCTTTTACAATCTAATTCTCATAGGCTGTCTCTTAAATCCATCCCTTCCTCTTGCAGGTGGAAAGGGAGGAAAGAAGAAGAAAACCAAGGCTGGTTCCAAACCCACCAAAGCCAATGGTTCGAACTGGGCCAATGTTCCCCTCCCCCCTCCCCCTGTTCACCCTCTCCCTGGCACTGAGATGGACCATTATCCCAATGATCATCATGAAGGAGGAGGGTATGTTTACTGGGGATGTTACCCCATAAGAATACATTATTAGGATATAAACAAATAATGTGGTTGAAACAAATACAAATATACTGTACATGTTGCAGTAATATTTTATTTTGTGTTAAGTGCAGGATAAAACTTTGTTTTAAAAGGTGATGTTGCAGTGGTCTTATTGTTACCTCATTATCAGATATTGAACCTTGGCACTTTTGTGGAGAGTTAAAAATGGCAAAAAAATGAACACAGAAAATGAAGCAATATAGCTGATTTCTTACAACTTCCAGGATACGCCCCGTCCACTTCAAAAATGAATTAAAATACTTATTTTTGTGAAATTAACAGATACAGAAAGTAGCTTTGTGGTACACCACTTATGCCTACTGACTGTACCTCAGAGATTGCCATCTCTGTTGTATATGCACTTGAGCTTGCTTATTGCTATAATGTGTGTTTCCTCCTTTGACATCCTTGGTAGTAAAGAATCTAGGGTAGAACATACTACAATCTAGGTGGACATACTGTACATATAACATAATGTATAACATTACAGAATTGTTGTTTTATTTTATCTTGAAATAATCCCATACTTTGGACACTTTGTTCTTCGTCCCTCACTAAGCAACACCACACTTTTCTGTGTGTAATAACTGGGTTTAGCTCTGTTTTCTCTACAGTTAATTACTGTACTACTGTACATCTGGAGTATAGTGAACAATCAATGTGTGTATAGTCTCCACAGGCAGCCAGATAAACACATACACACACACACACGCGCGCACACACACACACACACACACACAAAAACTCATATACAGATGGCTGCAGATCAAACTGTCTGCTGATCCTGTCTTCAATCTATGGGATGACTTCATGGCTGGAAAATAAATGAAAAAAAAATACAATGTTCGAGCAGGCTTCTGCTGCTTGTAGACACACAGATGGCTTCAGATTAAACTATTTGCTGAATTCCATAGTGGGAAAAAATCATAATTGCATTATTTCATAAAATCAAAAGCGAGAGATAGAGTGGTGGATTTATAGCAGCAGAGAATTATCCACCTCTGGGTCTGAAGAAGATGTTCCTACAGATGTTTGACTCAATACCAATCACTCCTTTAGTTTATTGTGTTAGCATGTTTCTCTCTCTTTGGTCCAGTAGGTGCTCTATGTCCTCTTACTCCCATTTCCAATCTGGGAGAGTCATCTGCTTTAATAGGCTATCTGGCAGATGAAGGAGTCCTGTGCACTGTAAATCTGACGCTGCTCTTAATGGCAGCAGATTAAAACAGTTATGTCCCATGGAGTGTGCACTGACAAATTTCTTTAATGAACATTTTCTTTATGGGTAGTATTATTTCAGCATGTATAAGCACAGCTATGAGGAAGCGAAGCCTGATTACCTCTATAATTCCACCCAGGACTGCCGTAAAACAAATTCTCACGAAAGTTGGAGAAGGTCAAAGCTCTTAAATTAGTATATAGGAATCGCTCTTAAAATATTAATGTTTTAATGCTATTCCGTCCCTTTTAAATAACCTTTTTAACCTTTGTTAAAATTTGGTCATTGACAATATCACACGCCTTATTGAAGTTCTGTTTCGGTCCATATGTTTTTTCCAGTATCTTTTCTTAAGAAGCGTAGGTATAAATAAATGAGCTGTATATAACATCTGTGATGTAGTTATAGTTAGTTTTTTTCGTTGTGGTCACTTATATATCAGATTAGAGCTGAAACAATTAGTGGATTATTAATTAGTAATTTGACTGAAAATTAATTGGCAAATATTTTGATAATGGATCTCAATTGTTAGCATTCGTTGCTTTTCTTAGTCATATACGAAAGCATACCAAAGGTCTGTGTTTGGGTTAAAATAAGGAATTTTAATAAACTTCCTTGGGTGTTGGGAAATTATAATGGGCAATTTCCTAGATTTTCTGACGTGTAGATAAAAACAATTTTATAAAAAATAAAAACAATCGCTGGTTACAGCCCTAGATCACACTAAATATAGCATACAAAATTATCAAAACATCAACTGTAGAAGCTTTTGTGCAGTAAACATCTCTTCTCATGCCAGGTATGAGAGCGATGGTTGGGGCCCGCCCATGCCCGTGCAGACGTATCTCCACCAGGGCATGGAAGATGAGCTGGAGGAAGAGGAGGAGAGGGTTCCCACCCCACCCATTCGTGGGGTTGCCTCTTCCCCAGCTGCTGTGTCCTTTGGACAGCAGTCCACAGCCACCCTTACCCCTTCTCCTCGTGATGAAATGCAGCCCATGCTCCAGGCCCATTTGGATGAACTGACCAGAGCATACCAAATGGACATGGCAAAACAGACGTGGTAAACACTGCAAAATTTAAACTGGATTTAAATCTGTCTGTCTACTGTTGATAAAATATTCACTGTTGTCCTTTTAAAATGCTTACTATACATTCTGTTCTGCATGTATTGCTGCTGGGATTTATTTTGGTTCTGCAGTATCCTTCATGTCAACTATGGGTGCAGCGGAGATAAACCCATTAATCATGTCATTTTAATGGGCCCATGCTTCCACTTAGACGACTACTGTACTTGCTCACTCTAAGAGACACAATTTCGTACCCACGGTTGTTTACTCTCCCCACACCCATACTGCACATTCCATTGTTGTTGTGCTCATGCAAGTCAGATGAAGGCCATGCTTCATTCTGTCGGCAACACGGGGAGAATGAGAGACTGGCGTTCATTCATAATAGTGAAGTGGTGGGGGGGGCAGGGAAGCCTTGTCAGGAAGGAGATGTCATGTTACCCAGTAATGACTATGTTGGTTAGAGAGCATCTCTGACAACACCAGAGGGCCAGTAATTACAACCAATTCCCACTGCAAAACACGTCAAAGACATTGCACTCCTCAAACAAATGCGGCTGTCAGCAGAGCGGGTTGCCACTGAGGTGACAGCCAAGTGTCGACAGGCCTTGGGAGCCTGCCTTTGTACCATCTACAGTAGCAATTAGTGGGTCATTGTGTTAGCATGCAACCGGCACTATAGAATTAGTGGAATTGTCCAAATTTATTCAGCGCTTCACATATGAAAGAGGTGAAATCTCTAAAATTAGCTCTGTACTTTCACATTTTTTCGCCATCCTGTAGCGTAGAAACTACTGAATATTCCCTTTATTCTCTATATATTCATCAGTCCTCCACATTCCTCTGTATATACTGTATGTTCACACTAGATTAATATGCTATCTCTTTCTCATCCCAGGCACATGCAGGTGGGTTCACTTCCTCCCCAGGCTCCAGCTCCTCCAGTGGGCTATGTGTCAAGCACAATGGTTTCTGATCTGGAGACTGACCTGCCTGATGAGGATGAGGAGGACGAGGATGAGGATGAGGATGAAGGCTATGGAGCCAGGCATCCTCGTGGTATTGAGCACACACCAGGGTCTAGCATGGACAACCTGGACAGCTCTGTAACAGGTAAGGTAGTTTAATTCTTAATTGTGGCTATCTGGCCTTTTTTTTTTTGATGGACAGTATGTATTTGTAAACCATATTCTAATTTTTAAAATATATTCTCATGAGGAAGATTCTGGAAAACATACCAGTACTTGTGCAATGCATATGTATATATTTGTAGGAATGAATAGTGTTATTTTTTTGTCACATTTACATTTTTGTTAGTATCAGAAAGACTGCATTCTAATTACTCTAAATGGGAAAACATCTAATTCCCATTGTTGTTACATCTTGTAAATGGATTGTTGTTCATGACATGTTCTTCATCAGTCTGCTATGTGTACATTTTTATATGAACAAGCTTACTGAGTGTCCCTCAATCAAGTTTTGTTAAGCACTTTTGGCAGACTCTGGGGAATTATAATTATCATTTCCAAAAAAGAGATAAGAAAGTCCATGAATTTTAAACAGGATAGTGAGAGGGAAATTAAGAGGAGGGAGAGGCATGGCGGGCAGGGGAGAGTGACTGATTTAACTCGCACACAGCACCAGAGCCAGTGCCACCCGTATCTTCCTGAGGAGATTTGAAATAAATTTCACGTGCAGCATATTCCATTCCAGACTAGAGGCACCATTTCCATTTTTACAACTCACTGAAAACTTTTACAACCGTCTGTCAGGGGGACATATGAAGGGCATGACATTGCAGCAGCAAAGCTGGGTTCTGCTGGGCTCATACTGACCTGGCCGCACTATCCATCTGTAAACTAGAGGCTAAAACTGGAGAGATGTTTATGAAAAATGTGTGGCATTAGGATATCATGCACTATAGGGACCAATTGTGATACAAAATGCTGGTGTTTTGTAAGCATGTGACACCGTGTATCTATCAAATCCTCCAATAAAGTCTGCTAATACTAAAAAATAAAATATCTGGAAATTTATGGGTGAAGCAGCGAGCAAGCAGAAAAATATATTGTATCTGAAAGTAGAGGAGCTGAGCCAGTTGAGAGAGAAAGCATGAGAATAAGAGGGTTGACAGCAGTGCTTGTTGGTCTACCCTGTCAGTAGCAGCCCTAAATAGTAGTTTTCCATGGGATGATGGAACAGTGGTTTGGGTAACGCTGACACATGCTACTGCTGATGTATTTAGAGGAATATAAAGCAGCAACTGGGCCGTAATCTACTGCATCTCTCCTCCACTGTATTACTCTGAAGACGGCACTATTTCTTCTTATCTCTCTACAAGTCTGCCTCGCACCTCATCGTTTGACAACACAGACACGGTCCTAGCTCCAGGGTTAGTGGGAGGAAGAGAGGGAGGATAGGGGAAAACGCTTAGATTTATTGTGGCCACCATTTTGAAGCTATACAAATATGGGAGGGTAGGAATGAGATTCCTGTCGAGCCTGGCTTGATAGATTTGTCATTGTTTTAATAATATGGAAATAGGTCTGTTTTCATAATGTTACACCAAAGGCCAGTAAATCAAACATTTCCACTGATGCCCCAGAAAAAAAGCCAGCCTCCTCCTCAGGGACCATTTTTCACCAGCAGATTGTCCGCACCGGCTTTCCAATGAGTTATTCTATCCTCTGAGATAATACAATACATTTTTTAGCAGATAAATGTAAATCCTGATGTTGTGGTGGGTATTGCAGAGCCATGTCTTGCTTGAGCCAGAGAGATGAAGTGAACACAGGTATTACCTGGCTTTGTGTGTAGGCGTTATAGGTCGTGTAAAGCTGAGATGTGGTAGCAGTGAGGCTGTTACACCTACAGTGAGCTGAAAGCTGGGCTGTTCTGGGCGATTACTCTGCCATAAAGCCTTGCCAGGTTTGTGAGGAGCAGGGTCACGTCTCCTGGCGGCAGGTAGAGACGCCTGCTCGTCAGGGGGAATGATTTTCCCCCTTAACGACATGCAGATTAGGGTTTCCGTCTGTATAAATCAGTTTTAGTGGCAGGAGGGACTTGGGCTGGGTTTTACTGCCCCCCAACCATCTCCCATTTACTGGCCTTGCTCTATCAGCGCGTGGCGCACGGGAGGTGTCAGCCAGTGGTTTTTAGAGTACATGGCTTGGCCCATTGCTCTCGTTCAAGACATGATAAAAGGACAGACCCGTAGTGCAAACCTTGTTCTACAGCTACAAAAAAGAAAAAAGAAAACTAGATTGAATTTTTTATCAAATTATGTGACAATGATCACAGTTTGATTGGACTGCTATTTCTGAGAGTAGAAGTGCTCCAGAGGTTCAGCAGTAGAAAGTGGCAGTTAGAGCAACTGAAAAGTCATTCTGTGATGTGATTTGCTGAGGCAGTGTTCCTTCGCTGAGCCGGAGGAGCTGGAAGCTTCAGTGCTTTGGCTGGCACTGCCTATACTTCAATATCTGCTCTATTCTTTGTGGGAGGATTGGACCCAGCGGAATTGCTGTCTTTCATTCTTAGAGAAAAACTCTTTCAAAGAATTTCAAAGAAAATAGCCAGGCAAGATGGAGGGCTGGAAGTAGTTACTGCCTTGGATTTCAGTTAGCGCTGTAAAAATAGGTTGTGTAAGTGGTTCTCTACTTTATGCAAGCTTATATTTTATAGAAGTTTCCATTAATCTGAGAATTTTTACTGTAATAGGAGTGAAAAGCTGTTGCAACTTTAGCTGTTGAAGGTGAAATTCCCTGAAGTCACTTCCAGTGGGAGAGCCACCTCTTTGAGACATATGGTTAAAGATGAAGAGACTCACAGATGGGGAAGTTGTAAAACTCTTTCAGGGAGAATAAAAATAAATACAATCATATTACTGAGTTTAATTTATAATTTTAAATGTGTCATCTTGTATTGCAAAGAGAAGTATCATTTGAGAGATCACACTCTTATTACTGCAGCTAATATATGTGTGAGATGTGTTCATTAGAATCTCTGAACCCGTCCTGGCCAGGATTATGCTACCTTTTGTATCATACTGACCTTTTAATAAATCCTGCTGCTAAGTTTTTGTTCCTGTCCCACCCTCTACAACCTTTACCCTCACACCTTCCCAGTTCTCTGATACACCAGTCTGTTTAATCACATCACTCTTGTGTTCTGTGTAAGAGAGTGTGTGTGAGCAGAGCACTTGGGTTTGTGCCACTTGAGCAAAGTCTGCCAAACCAGTCCCACTGAAAGCTGTCACATTAGCCGACAGTTCTCTGTGTTTTTTCGTACCAAAGTGCCATATTTTTATTGGCAGACTGATACTTTTATATTTAAAGTGCTGGCCTAGCTTTTTATGTGAAGAAAAAATACAGAGCATGAAGAAATACCTAGAGTAGAACAGATATATGGACCAAAAGTCTTACGATATGTAGGCATTTTCCTTATGTGTGTGCTTTAAATCCTGTAAAATACTCAATTATCTCCGTATTCATAGGATGTTAAGTAGGGTATTCTTTTAACCATGTTTAATGTAACATACATGAGCAGAGGTGTCTAACACTACAGTAGCTATCAATGAGATACCCTGATTTGTGTTGAAATGCTCTGGTGTTAAAATTATAGCGCCTTCTAGACAGTGGTGGCTGTGCATTTTTAAACAGGAATAAAAACACGGTGTGCATACTGCCAGGTGTTTGACTCAATAGATTGCTTTGTGAGATGCTTCATCTGTGTCACCTGAGGCAGTTTTGTAACTAACTCTGCTCTGCACAGGTGTGCTTATTGTTCTTTATCAAAAGAAGAGCAAAATCAGTTGACGCCAGTCCTGCTGTTCCACTGTGTACATTGCGGTGTGTGTTTTTGTGCACATGTATGTGTGTGTATGCAATAAACTTCTGCATGTGTTTGTACTAGATGAAAGAGGACAGGCAAGAACAGAATGACTACAGAGAAGCACTCACCTGCAAGAACAGAAATCCCCTGCAGCAAATACAAATTCATTTAAGTGTAGGACATTAATAATACCTATTTTTTTATAAGATCACTCACTACATTAATCCATCTAAATGCAAAATCACAGCACAGATGTTCAAAATGTCAGATCATATGTCTGTAAAGGTTATGGCCACTGAGCTGAAAAGTTTGAACATAATCTGGTTGAACTTCAGTGTTTTGAAATAAATTAAGTATTAATTCTCACAAGCAGTTTAACACAGTCCCATAGACCTACACATTTGCTGAAACCTATGGCGTTCCACAGGGTCCATGGTGAATGGGTGGGGCTCAGCCTCAGAGGATGACCGTAATTTCTCCAGCCATAGGTCCAGTTTGGGCAGTTCGTCTGATGGCTCCATCTTTACCCACTGCAGCTTTGCCCAGGCCCTGGTGGCTGCTGCAGACAAGGCAGGCTATCGCCTGGAGGGCACTAGCCTCAGCAAGAGAGGTTGGTGTGTGGAGACCAGCTATCCACTGTTGGCCTGGAACTTCTACCAGTGGCAGATGATTTGTTCCTTTCTGCTCTGATTCTTCCTCCTGTTATCCATTGGCATTTACCCCCATAATGGTGGCTTGGGATTTCCTATCTGCTGCCTGTGGATGCTGTGCCCAGGATGTGCATGGCACCTGTTGTATATGCCTCTATAAGGATATCTTTCTAACCTTAACTTTAACTCTGCTCCTTTATAATTCACCTGGCTTTGCACACTGGCTTTCTTGGGTTGAATGAATAACTGGGTTATGTGTTATACTTGCATCCTTTTACAGGCTTTTACCAGAGCACTCTCTCTTCTAATGAAACCTTTACCTTTATTTTCTAACAGGTTTTTGTGTATGGATTGATAACCTCTACCTTTCTTGATGACAGCCTCAGCTCCACTGTCTAGGTGTTGGCTGCTTTAATGTCTTTATTAACCAGCTGGCCTGTGGTCCTGTATCCCTCTCGCAGGTAAAGGCTTGTCACACAGGCCCCGGCCCAGCAGTCCATTCTCAACAGATGGCAGCACAGTCGGCACACACAGCTTGGGCCACCAGAGGGCCACCAGGCCCACACGCAAACCCCGAAGCCAGGGCACAGCACCCCACCGGAGAGATGCAGGTGCAGACGGTGAGGCAGCAACTAAAAACACATTTTTAACAGATATGTAGGAAGATCTCTCAAACATCTATTGTTGTTTTATAAGCAAGAAAGAGTTATATTAATATGAAACATAATATTGGATGGAAATGTTTCTGGACATGATTTGAGTCTAAAGTAATTTATGCCTTCATTTGATTCATTCTGTGGGTTCCCCTTTGACACAGACCTACCTCCTCCCCCTGAGCCTCCCCCATGTCAAGGGCAGGGCCGTGTCCAGGGGGCCCGCAGTATAAACAGCATGGTACCCCCAACAGATAGGAAGGCTTCATCTCTGGAGCGCCCGCCTATGTCAGGAGCCTTGCCTGGGGCGGATGACATGAAGACCTCCATCGACAGACAGACACGCACTTCACTGGAACATCATCGTCAGGCTCAAGAAAGGCTGGGCTCCATGGACAGAGCTGATGATGGGCGCAGAGGACTCAAAACAGGTACAGTTGAAACAAGACTGGAGCCATGCAAATGGGCAAGCAACCCTGCAACACTGTATTTGTTATGCACATCATGCTCATTAACAATCTTACATTAGCATGTAATTTAACATGCTTTCAATTTAAATCTTTTCATTTTTAGCATGCTAAATCACCATGTCACCACATTTTAGCATTAAGTTGAAAGTCAGTTGGGTCAGACAGTAATTTGGTCATTAGGTTTTGAAGTATTGGACAGCTTATTTGGATTCATCAAATGGTTGTCAAGACAATTTAATCTGCGCCAAATGTTGAACTGACAGATGTATGGGCGGACTGACTACTGATATCTCCATCACTAAAGTCATGCTGCAAACAGGGTTACAAGAAGTGCAAGGAAGCCAATCACATAATTTTTAGGGTTACACACTACCCTATTTATTTTTAAAAAATTAACTGCTGTTCTGCACCACTTCTCAACCAAACAAAATCCATAAAACTATTTCCCCTACTTTCAAGTATTTATTACTTAGGAAATAAAGCATATGGTTCATATTCTAGCAAGTGCAAATGTTCTTGTTCATGAATGAAGTGTTTGTTTTATTACAAGATATAACTAATTGTGTTATAGCTAGAAAACAATAAGAATGCAGGATTGTTGCTGCTGCTGTGTCTTGGTAGTGTGGGATTTTTCTCTAGTTGTTGTGTTGAAGTTAGCTTTCATGCTCCGTTTAGACTGGGCTCCCATGAACAGATTGCACTGTCTGCCACTTGCTGTGGTTTCCAGAATGCCCCCCTCAGCCCTCCCTCAGCCTCCTTAATGCCCCTGTAACTGTTGCCAACATGGGGCTGCTCCGCTCCAAGTAAGGCAGGAGGCTCCAGCAACTGAAATGCACTCTAATCGCTTTAGCTTTCTTTTTTCACACAAACAGCAGCCACTCTACACCCCATCTGTGTGAGTCTGGGTTTGTGTGTGTATGTGCATGCCTGCATGTGTGTTTGTGACTGCTAGAGATGCTGTGCGCTCTGCCCTCTTTGTGCCAAGACTTTCTCAGACAGTTAATCTGAGACTGTGAGACAAAGACAGGTGCCACAATCTCCATCTTTACAAAGAACCCCATAGGTGTATTCCCCTATGTGTCAGAGTACTGACTGATTCACAGTAGAATCCACTGAGGTCGGGGCAGGCTCTATTACAGTCATTAGCGGAGCAGTGGGGAGCAGTTTGATGAGATTTCATGCAAGAACGGAGACTGCTGAGGGTCAATGTTATGCTGCGCTGCAGCAGGGGGTGCCACAGCAGCCAGCGGTCTCTGTTATTGTATCGGCCCCCTCATAAAGCTGGTAGCTGCAAGGCCATGTGTGAGGCTGAGAGTCCTCTCTGTGGCACACCCTGGCATAGCCTGTTGGCACCACCACTCTGCAGATGCCAGGAGGGGGGGGTTGCAAATTGTTCTTTGTCTCCATGCATCAGATGTTAGATGAGTTACACTGCAACAATAAATGTCACGTGTTGTGTCTACTTTCCAAACTTAAAGTATGCCTTTCGATCGCTCTTTGTATTTACAGAGGACGGGTGCCTGCCATACAGTAAACCATCCTTCCCCTCCCCAGGTGGCCACAGCTCCTCTGGCACAGCCTCCTCCAAGGGCTCGACAGGGCCACGCAAGGCCGAGGGTCCAAGACAGCCACAACAGTGGACGGCCACAGAGCACGCTGAATTTCTTGGAACCAATGGACATGGACAGTATTCTGGAGAGTTATGTGAGTAATTCAGTATTTTGACGTTTACAACAGTGTTTTACGATATACGGTCGTAAAACACACACGATATACTGTCCAAAGTCACGTTTGGACAGTTCTGACAATAATGCGACCAAAACTACTGTACCCATCCACCTAGTACTTCTATGTAGTGCTTGATGCCTCCCAACTTCGTAGTGAAGTTACAACTGTCACAACAAGACTCTGGGAGGTCACTGTACCTGGCTATAGTTTGCGGAGAAATATTTACAGCACACAACTCCCCGCAAAACCATAACTTGTAGTTTTTATGTTTCTGTTTCTGATAGATTAAACAAATGAGACACAATATGTTAGTTAGTGAGCTTTGGAGGTGTAGATGAACATTTTCTACTTTTGAGACAACCAGACTAGCTGTTTTCTAGTCTTTTAGCTTTTAGCTAACATTTGTTTAGCATGATTCATTATCTTTCTTTAGCTGCATGTTTATCATGTCAATGTGTTTTCTTCTGTATGTTAAGAGCCACTGTTAACTGGAGTTAAATTCCTTTTGTCAGCATACTTCCTACAGTTGATTCTGATTTATGCTAAGCTAAACTAATCAACTCACGGCTCCAGCTTTGTAACGCACAAACATGAGAATGGAATGATTCTACATCTAATTCATGAAAAGGAAGTCAATATGCATATTTCTCAAAATGTTCCCAAAACTATTTCTTTAAATACATGTGTAACTTCTCAATTATGATACAATTTTTACCCTTTTATTTCCCTTGCTTCCCACAGAGTGATCTGCCTGGCGTGTGAACTGGAGAAAACCTGGCTTGTCCTCGAAAGAATGACGCCCTCTCAGTTGGGGCAACAAACTCTGTCCTTATCTGTGTGTTCTCAGAGGGAAGGAGTGCAGCACAGGGCACTACAGTGAAAAGCAGTGTCACAGAACTGTAAATGTGATGTATAGACACAGACATACTGTACATCTCACTATGTTTTCGTCTTCAAGAAAATATTTTCCACCTCCTACCTGTAATTTTGTTTTGTTAGAAAAAACAAGTAAAAAAAATGAAAACATCTATATGAGAACAGATTTTCTGGTAACTGCCCTTGGGAAAAAGGGAATTTTGTTTCCTGTAAATATATTCTTTAACTTGTTGTTGCATTGCTATGCAAGCCTAATTCAGTTTGAGCTTTTTATTTCCATATACAGGAACAGTTGGTTATTTGTACTATATGTGAATTGAGTGGCTGTTGTGCCATAAAATAATTGTTTTATAATCCATTGTTTGTTAATAGTTACCATTAATTATTATCATTATTATTATTAATTATTGTTTTTGCACTGCAATTTTTGGTGATAAGCACAAAAACATAGCTCCTGCTGACATGAAGAACCGGAAGAATATGTGAAGAGGAGTTTCTGTACTGTAAAGTAAAGAGAAGAAAATTATATACTAATATACAGAGAGATATTAAAGAGTAAGGCTTTGCTCACAGACAGCAACAAATAAAGCACCCGTTCCCATAGTTGAGACTAATTGGGCGGCAGATACACAAGGTTTCCAAGGATCTGAAGGGCAGATTTGAAGCTGGAAGAATTGTTCACGGAGGATACTGTATTACTGCAGGTAACAGAATTCATTATTTAATTCCTAATTAACTGTCCTAAAACAATAGTTTGATATCAAACACATATACTGGTAAATGTTTTGAGAAATAGACTTATTTGTTTTTGATTTTTATACAATAAAAGGGTCTCCAAGCATTTCAAGTCTTGTTTTTACAATTTACTGCCTAAATAATTGTGCTACACTGAGTTTATGCTCCTCATTCAGTATAACAGCACACTAACCATAAAATAGTCAAAAGGGAGGAGGAATCAGTGAAATCTGTTCACATGCTGTTCAGTCAAAGCACTTACAGAGGCAGATGTATGATTCTTTTATAGCCTTAATAGTTAAACAGTTAGTAGCAATGATATTCCCAAACATACCTTAATATCAGTGGAGCAACATAATTTGTTTACATCTTTTATGTTTTATTTCTTTAGACCCATGCATTTTACTATTGTTTGCTTTTTAGAGCACTTACTGTTTTTGTTTTTTTTAATTATCTGTGGTACAGTATCATCCAAGGAAATGACACATTGACCTGTTTGGTCCAGCTATGTGCTGCTAAAATTAGGTCTTCTATTAAAGCATTTGCTGCTCTATAGGTGGATGTCTCAGTTACAAATACGCTATGATCAGCACAGTCTTGTGTCAATACCTTTGAGAACGAATGGTGTGTGTACGATTTATAATGTAGCTTTGCGTCACTGTTTGTTCCCGAACAGTGAAGTGATAATGGAGAAAAGCCTTGTATAACTAGCAGGTCTCACTGCCTCCATGTCTACAGCCACAGTGTGGAGCAGAACACTTTCTAGCTGCCTGACCGCCACAAAACACACACTTATCATCTGCAGCTTTTGACTTCTCAGCCTCTGAATCTCAATTTCTGTCTTTTAAGACTTATATTGGTTGTCCTTTTTTAATGAAAAGCTTGTTTCTTTGTATGCCTTTTATGGACTCCAAAACGCTGCTTACAACAATGTTTTCGATATAAATGTTCAGGATTTTTGTGGTTCAATGACTGTTTGTTTTGTCTTTTTTTGTACCGCTAATGTTGATAAAAGGGGGGTGGAAACTAAAGGCCATCAGATGCTGTTGTACTGTTGTCGTCATGACATTGTCATTTTATATCATTCACCCAGTGGCCAGTGTTCTGGAAATGAGGTGCAAAGAGTATCTCAGGTTATTTTACATTCTGGTGGTGTTTATGTATGTGTATATATGTGTATATATTCATATGCATCTCCACTTGATTATGCCATTCCATTTTCATTGACAAAAATATCCCTCTCATGTCCAAATCTGTTGTCCCCTTTTTTCATTTCTGCTGTGGATTTTGATTCTGAGTATAATGTGCTGGTTCATCCATCTTAAGACAAGATGTCAGTAAAAGAACATACCAAATTAAGATTGATATTTCTAATGTCTAATGCGTTTTAGTGTCTCTTTAATACTCATTGTTTTCTTTTAAATCACAGTGTCGTTTTGTATTTATTAAAATGATAATAAAAGTATATTGTGAAATATGCATAAAGATTTGTGGAATATAAAATGTGTTTTTTTGTTTTCTTGTAAAGTTTGCTGTCAGAGCTGAGCAGCGAGGCCATAAGGAGATGATAGGCACACTATGCTCACAGCATGGTGAAATGCCGGGTCAGTAGTCGTCTGAGTCACTCTTCATCCTGCATGTTCACCACACTGCTCCTCTCATGTCAAAACTAAAGAAACCTAAAACCTTTTTTGAACACAAGGAGCTAAAATGCTCAAAATTTGCTTGTCAAGACAATAGAGAAAACATCTTTTTGGAAGGATGAAAGTACTTTGGCTTTCACTCTCTTTTGTTCATTTTCTCAATATTGTTGATTCTTTGTAGCCTATCTGTGTGTTGCCCTTTTGCTATAAAAGAGGATTAAAAATGACAAAAAGTGAAAGTTGTTGGGTGAAGTCTTTCTGTACAGTATGGGGTGAGGTGACACCCTGATCCGATGCCATTTCTACAGTACATTCTTTTTTTTTTCTGTAAACCACCTTCTATATTCACTTGCATGTCCTTGTCCAAGAAGAGAGTGGATCAAGAAAATAAACTTTTACAGTCTCATTCCCATGTCCTGTAAGATAAATCCATGTTCTTTTATTTCCTTGTACCTGGATGAATATCAAATAAAATATTTTTGAAAAATGAAAATGCCTAAAGTTTGTCTTTGATAGAAAGACTTGCTGTAGGGGAGAGCGAGGTGAGTTTAACCAGTTTTTACTTGAAATCTTTAAAGTGAGGACATGACTGTAAGGTCTAAAATATAGTATATTTTAGGATGTTATGCATCCTTGGGCTCAATCAATTTAGATCTGAAATAAACTGTTTTCAAAATATGGCTTTCCAAAAAAAAAAAAAAAAAAGTGGACTCTTGGCCAGTGGCCCC
>JAPMOB010211536.1:50609-72939 GCA_029875015.1 Lepomis gibbosus | reverse complement strand
GTGTGTGTGTGTGTGTGTGGGCATGTGCGTGAGAGACCTGGAGTATAGTGCTGCTAAAGCTGGGGTATTATGGTATGGTATCATGTCACAGTATTTGGATATATAAAAAAGTATTAATTTGTGTAAACTTCATGAAAGTGCACAGAAAAGTAAATGACCTGGTGTTTTGGTTGGAATGGATGACATGGTTCTTCCTAAAATGAACTGGTCAAATGATTATATAATGGACCTGAGCTAATTTTGACCTTATTATTTACCCAAAACAAAGTCATCTAGAGTGTAGTTTCTGAAGTCATTAGGCATTTATTGTGTGGTCTAGTTTCAGAGAAAGTTGTCTGTTCTCTCTTATCACCTTAAATAGGTGGCTCTAGTACTGTTAATGTAACAGTATTTATTCACACTGAATTAAATAAAAGTGACCTTTGGATTCAATCAATGTGCTCCACTTTTGTTGCTTTGTCTTTTACTTTACTGGTCCTTGTTTGCCCTAAAGCAGAAAGCATTATTATTTCAAAATCCTCTTTCTTACAATATGTAAAAAAAATATGAGTTAAAACATCTAGGTAGGTCCACTACCATGAAAACTAGCTTGTTAAACGGCAGCAGGACTATACACTTAAATATTAATAGAATGTTTTTAAATGATACTGAAGATAAATGAAATGTTATTAGATTGTGTTGATAATAAATGATGATGTTATAGTTTAACATTGAGAAATGCATGGCAACTTTCTATGTTCACCAGCTGTTAGTCAGTCTAACTGCGCCTTACTGACGCTTGGGTTTTTATTGCACAATATACATCACATCTGGCATTCATCACCTAAATACATCTTCTGTCCGGGAGATAAAAGCAATGTACTTTCACCCCAGGTCACGTTTAAATGAAATGAAGCTAAATACGAAGCTAAAACTAGATGAAATGAATAAAGATTTATAGATATGAGATAATACGGCCATGTGAAACAGCACGTATGGTCTTGCTTGAATAGACTGTCTGTTGTCACTTGAGACTTAATAAAGCCTGGATATAGAGAGACAGAACCCCCCATTAAAACATGGCATCCCATCTGTCTGTACACTGTCGAGCACAACTGCTTCACAGCCTGTCACATGGTTTGTGTGGAGTCCTATGCATGAAGTCCATTTCTTAAGTCAGTTTACAGCAAACATGGGGGTTACCAATCTATCACACAAGTCACGCAGGACCTTTGAAGTCCTTTGTCTAATTAGGTCTGGGGTTTGTTAAGCTTCAGTGGGCTGTTAGAGAAGAACACTGCACTATTTTAATAGCAGAAGTACATGCTCAACTGTTGGGTGACTCCTTCACCCCTGAGGTCAACACCCAACACAGTTACCTGCAGCTGCTGCTGCTAGCGATACCACAAGCTAGTTAGCGCCTGCACTGGACAGCTGAGCTTTCCTCAAGCACCTGTTGTTTTAATGGCCCCAGTGGGTTTAGAGGTTACCCAGCCTCCCTCGGGGCTCAGGAGACACTGGATGGTTTACCTAAGCCTTGTCTACACAAACCTTATAGATGTGAGATCACTCACTTCTTAAATGGCTTGCATGTAGGAAAGGGTGTAAAGTTTCCAGGACAATGGCGCCAAAGCTAAATCACTTTAAAGGATTGGATTATCAAGATGTCAATCAGGCCTCTTACATTTTCATGGGATTTTTCCTAGAACAAGACTTCTTTCCTGGCCTCATAAATGAGTTACAACAAAGACACATTTTATTGCATACAAAATGTCAACTCTGTAAAAAATGCGTTTGACCCAGCAGCTCTAGATGCAGACCCTGAAATAAGCTTGTCGCCGCCTCTTCAAACATTTCAGAGCTTAGTATCACCGTGACTCATGCTAGCTCCACGCTGGCTATCAAGAGGTTAAGCAAACAGAAGCCTAGAGTTGAGGATTGGGCCAGGATGACTCATGCAAACATGCCCAATGGGGCACTATCTTGCCAGTTTAACTGTTGAAAGGGGTTTTATTTCAATCAACATTTTTGATTATCATCGGGGAAATAGGGACAAAGTGGTGGGAGTAATTTCAATCATGATGGTAAAAGATTTTGTTCTGGCTTGAAAGCAGTGCATTTCTTTGAACTGATCATCCGTGTTATCATCTGAACAATGTGGCCATGAATTTGTGCAAAACATGAAATGCATAAAAGAGATGCTAAAATGGGGTGTCACTGTGTCAGCTTGGCATCAGCAGTTTTTGCCGCTTGAATCTGCTTTGAGTCTCAAATGCTGTTTTTTTCGCTCATTAATGACAAGTTCCCTCACGTTTGCACCACACATCTCAGTGAAATGTCAAGCAAAAGGGATTTATACACCAGTAGCGTCAGAGGTGGGCACCTTTCAGAGATCAGAGAACCTTTTTAGTCAATCAAAAGGAGCTCGTTTGTGCGCCTGTCCGCATCTATCACTTTTCCAACCCAGTTGAGAATTCTGAAGTACTATGAGTTGTAATTAAGTGTAGCTCAAGGATGTATATCTATTCCAGAAAGTGGGTTTAGGTTAAACTCAGAGTTAACCTTGAGATGAGGGAAACTCTGGTTTCTGTTCCAGAGACAGTACACCACTTTGGTCCTGATATCAACCACTATTGGATGGATTGTGAAGAACTTTGCTTATCCCATGACTTTTTAATCTAGCTCCATAGTTGGTCATAGGCTACAATACTTTGTTTTATGATCAAAGTCTGCAAAACCAACAAGATTCATCCCTTCAGCCTCAGCTATACTTCAGTGCTAACTAGTGAACATTAGAATGTTAACATGCTAAACTAAAATGACATACATTGTAAACATCATACCTGCTAAACATCTGCATGTTAGCATTGTCACTGTGAGCTTGTTGCCATGTTAGCATTTAGCTGTGCCTATAAGCACGGGCTCACAACACAGCTGCATGCTCCTAATCTTGTTCAAACATGGCAGCTCTCAGTGGCAAGTTCTCACTAGAAGCTACGAAGGAGGGTGTTGGAAGGTGGGTATTTTTATAACAGCAGGTATTTATTTGTTTTTCTAAGTGTTAAAAACCATGTTGCCATACTCAAACCTGCCCTGACAAATCAAACTGTCACAGAAAACACAGCTTTACTGGCTTTGAGCAGACACGCTTCGTTAAACAACATCTTTCACCTCCCTAGAACTGCCTTGTGGACTCTCCAGTGTCATGGAAAAGAGTGTGCATGGATCAAACATCTCCTCTTAATGGTGTCTTTTTGTCTTGGAGAACAGAGGATCTTAAAAGGTCATCTTTCCCAGCCTGCCCTCAGAGAGACGCGCTCTTGCATACGCAATCCAGCAAACATAATTAAATTTCCACTGGGGCAGTGGTGTAAAATTGCTCCTTGACGAACACACTCCTTTCCTTTCACCAGCTTAAAGTAAAAGAGCTCCTCCGAAAGTTTTCTGAGGCAATCATTTGACCTTTCTACAAAGTAACTCTGATGCCTCGAGTCTTTACTTGGCTGTCAAAAAGATTAGCACATCACAGGCCCGTACAATCCCCTGCATTGTTTGAGTCAGCAGACATTAGTTGCTCTTTAACAGTCATTCCTCTCAACACAATGGTCTGCAGACAAATTGGGCGGTGACTGCTGGTGACAAACATGGCAGATGCCAAGAACATTTCTGTTTTCAATTGGCGTATTGCAAATCAGTCTCATAAAAATGACTAATAAGCACTGGAATGTGAGGAAGCAACTCATTATGTTTGTTTTTATAAGATTAGTGTGTATAATTAAGCGTTATTGAAGTAATGATTAGTGACAACCACAGACAGCGAGTCCAAATCTTGAGAGGAATATTACCTAAGGCCGATGAACAAGTCCTACCTCTCACACTGGGAATGAGGAATTATTGCTGGTTAAGGAGCAAGACAAAAAAAACGTTTGCATGTCAAATTTTACTCAGCCTTGCTTTTATGGTGTTTTCATTTGTTTACTGTAGTTTTACATATCTCAATCTGGTGTCTTGTTCCCAGAAGAAACAAAACGATATATAACTATTCGCCTTTATTTAGAGGGTAACAATTATATTCTTCTGAGTAAACAGTCGAGATACAAACAAACACAAATTTTCCTCCTTCTCCATAACTCAAAATTATGCAAGAGGCGTAATTTTTGAGCAGGAAGCCGGATGTTAACATGATTTACAGTTGTTTTTTTTGCATTATAAGGATAGCTGCAGCTCAGCACCCAATCCTGCATTCCTGCTAAAATAAAGCAGGGAGTTCACCAAAGCAGCAATGACATCACGCAAGATCGGCTTCCCTCCTCACCTTTAGTGCGGAGCGTGGAGACTGAGGATCGTGTTTACACATACACAGACAACAGGGCATGTTCAATAAGGGAACACCAAACACTAACATTAAATGTTTGGTGTTGAGCCCTTTAGCTGCAGTCATTACATGTTAGCAACACAAACAGTCTACTCAGCTCAGACTCTAACAACACAGCAGACAAGACAGTTTTTAATGACCCATCTCATACAGTAAACTACACTCTATCTCTGTCTGCCCCTCCGCCTGATAACAGGAAGCTGCTCCACCACGAGGCCACAGCTTGTCTTAAACACACCATGCGTGTTTCTCTTGGTATGTTTGCATTTCAGTTACAGCTTCAGATTACATCACCGGGTCTGAGGCCTGATAAGGCGTAGTGTGTAATCATGGCTTTATGAGCTGTGTGTAAAGTAATGCGGTGACACAGCCTCTGGGAAATGTTTGCAGAGCTGAGGGTGAAGGAGTCACCTGTGTTTGCCTGTGAGAGGTGCGCACGTCTGACCTTGTGGATGTACTGTTGAACCAGCATTCATGGACACTGGAGAAAATAGACAGCATTAAATCAAATGATGTACGTACAAGTGTCATTCCCTCGCCATAATACAAATAACTAATTTAATTGAACATGTTATTTGAACTTAATCCTGAACTCTTGTTGAAATGAGAAAATGAGACTAACAACCATGCTAGCAGCTCTATGATGCTTTAGGCACAGTGGTTCGTTGAGCTAAATGCTAACGTCAGCATGCTAACATGCTCACATACTCATGATCACAAAACTATCATGGTAATGTTTATCTTCCTTACCATCTTAGTGGACTTTCAGACCGAAAAGAGGCTGTGCATTAATAGGTACCAGTAAGACACAAAACCCGATCCACAAAGTCATGTTTGAGTGTTTCATGAGACTTATCAGACAACAAAGCACTGTGCAGTAGTTTATAATACTGAAATTGGATTTTACAACTCTAGAAAAATATCACCACAGCAATTACCGTAAAACTTCAAATCAAAGCATAGTCCAAATGAGACACCTCTCCCTTTTACTGGCCTGGTGTTGCTACAGGTTTTAACAAATAAAAGCAGGTCTCAATTAGAAGCCTGGTCTGTTTTTTATAGAAATTCTTTGGATGTATAAAAAACTCTTGAAGCACGTGTAGGTACGTGCATACCAATACAATGTTTAATCTTTTGTCATGGACATGCTTAGAATGTGAGATTTTCCACAGTTAAATCATTTAGTTGATTTTATTTATTAACAATGAGCAACAAAGTATAATTCATTCAGTTTTATAGTTTAAAGGCATGGTAAAGGAATTAAAGGCCTTTCCCATACAGCTAAACCTCTCCCAAATTAGGCAGGGTGAGTTCAGTGATTGAAGCGACTAACAACACTGACTGAACGTCTTACCGGATGATGTTGATGATGCCAGGGTCCCATCCTTCTGGATGATGCTGCGATTTTTGCCAGGGCCTTTACAGTGTTGTTGGAGCGGATTCAGTTTAGCGTGTTAGCATGCTAACATTTGCTAATAGCATTTGAACACGAAGTACAGGCTGATGGGGATGTCATCCATTTTGGAAGTATTTGGTCATAAACCATAGGACACATTTTGACCCAGTGGTCAGGAAATCACCAAAGTCATTACAATTTTTTCTGTATGGAACACGAATGTGTATCTGACATTTTATTGTAATACATCCAATATTTATCGAGACATTTCACTCAAAACCACAAAAACAACCCCATGGTGGTGCAAAAGTCAGGAGATCAACAGTCTTTAAAATACATTGTGTGGAAGCCATGAACATCTGTACCAGTCCATTAAGCAGATATTTCATTGCAAAGTGAAAATGTTGACCTACTTAAGGGACCACTACAGTTGTCCTCTGACGACCAGGAATGTCTGCACAAAATATTATAGACAAACCAACAGACCAATGTTGCCATCACAAGGACCGTACCCTTAAAAACACAGTACGTTAACATGTCAAAGATCTAGCAAACACTGCGACATGCTTGTTCCACATGTGTTAATGTCCTGGATTATTGACTGCCATCTCTCTGCATTGCTAATTTAAAAACAAAGGCATCCTATTGATTTTGAGGCAGGATGGAAAAATGAGCTGGTGATGAAAGCTCATTAACGCCTCTGGCCCTCACTGCTATTTCAGCCCATTTTCCATCTTCAGTTAGCAGACCTGGCTGTGCCAGTACATCGAAACGAGCGTCAAATTAAATGACGTGCCATAAATAACCTTTTTCATAAAAGTGCTACTTGCTCGGGCTTTGACTTGAATGTCTGACCCTTGATACACCCTGAGCCACGACCCATTATTATTATTCTCAGGACATTTTTAGAGCCCCTATTATCAATCCCAGAATTTCGACATAGGTTTTTACCCCTATTTAAGACTGGGTTACAATTGTGAATTTTAAAGTGTGGTGATGGCAGGATGAGACAGATGTCATCTGGAGCTCCAATTGTGAAAGTATTTCCGTTATATTCAAACCTTGTTGTCCCAGAGAGCTTTCTGTGGTCATGGATCTGGCATGTTACAAAGTCATTACTTGCATCATGCAACCATGATCTCATCTTAACCTATAATTGCCATTATACTGTAACACAGGCTTGATAAAGTCAGAAATTCAGCCTATGTCGAGTTATTGAGCAGATCTTGCACTAGTCTATTATTATCATGATATCTGTTGAACAATGCTGCAGTGACGCCTCGAAAATGCCAAACAATACTTGTGAGATGTAAAAGGATTTTGGGGGATTTTAAAGGACATTCTTGCAAGGTTTCATTATCAGACAGATCCATAAATATTAGAAAGAAATAAAGGGAGTCTGGACCTAACAATCAATTTCCCACATTTAAAGGAATGTCTAAACCCACTTATTTATGAGTAAGGAGAAACTGCATCTGAACATATTACAAAAAGATTCTTAGCTATGGAACTCAAAGGTTTTTCTTAGTTCTGTGGCAAAACATGACACTGCTGTAACAATGTTAAACCCAGCTCTCCTGCTCCTCTGCTTGATTTATGAGGACCACAACAGGCTGAACACAGACCTCAGCAGCGCCTTAAAACATGTTTACACGTCCTTGACTAGGTGATTGTATCGCTGCAGTTCATGACTAGTTTGCGCTGTTAAAAGTGTTTGCTGTCTCTGCACAATGTTCCTTTCCATCAAGATCACAGACATCAGATATATGTGTTGGGTGAATGTTGTTTTTTTTACTTCCTGAGTGAATTTCAAGCTTTAAACAGTGCAATCATGTCCTCTGGTCATTGTAAAATCAGGCTAAGAGGCCACAGATTCCCTTGCACAATATTTCATCCCTGCTTCTTCATCAGGTCAAGGAAAAGTTAATGGTGCACCCGCGACTCTCAGACTGGATTGCCATGCCGTCACATTAGTAATAAAGAAAGAAATGCAACTGGGTGACAATGTGCATGTCCTTTAAAGATAAGAACACATTCTTTAGTGTGGCTTATTCCGCAAATGCACCTAAGGGGAAAATATTTTAAAGGCCTCCTAAAAATGAATGAAAGAGGAATTTGTTTTTGCATGCCGAGAACATGGAACGACGATGACTGGAATTTTAAAATGAACACCTGTCAAACCCAAACAAAGTCAAACACAGTGTGCAATGTGTGTATGTCTCCAAAGGAACATATATTGTAAGAATTATATTTGGTCTTGAAAGAAACTGTTCACGTGCAGCTATTTTGCATTAGACTTGCACGCCATGCAAGCAACACAGCTGCGAATGAACAGTTTCTCTCAGGACTAAATGACAATCTTTTCTCAACAAAAATGCCAATCGGCTGTTTGATGAAGAGCAGATTCACCCGGCGTATGCATGAGAAAATATCAACAGCGAAAGAGAGCACACAAGTGCAAGGCATCCACTGCACCAAAGCTGTGGGTTATTCGAGAGAAAAATGTTCCATCAGACTTGCGGGGACCTGTTATTTGCAAACAGCCAAACTGATTCATGCGTTTCTGATATGTTGTTGTTGAATTTCCTACAGGCAAATCAAACAACAGAGGCGCCATGTCACCATTCATCATCGTTTACTACAATACAATAGGATTAATTACGGCTAAATGCTATCTTTCTTGCAGGATTTATTTAATTACTTCCAGGGCATATTCAGACATATGCCCATATCAGTGTAGCTGTTGAAAGTAATAAAGTCAGCACATTTTCAGTTTGTTGTTAGGCACAGAAAGTGAGCTGCCAACAGACATGGCTGCAGGGCCCTACTAACACATGACATCATTAGCGTACACTTCCACATGACTTGACAGGCTTCATTTCACCATGGCCCGGTCATCGACGTGCATTCACATCCTGTCGTATGTGCAGAAATAATGTAGCATCACAGATGCTCTGTTGTTCTCCATCCTTTCACTATCCTTTTTCACTATTTTCTCCAGAATGCAACATGTTTAATGAAAGCTTGAAAAAAAAGCTGCAGCGCATGATTGTCATCACAGCTTTCCAAAATTTCAAAAGCGGTTCTGCTGTTGGTTTCTAGTCATGCCTTCCAGGTAGGCTGTGGACGAATCAGATCACTCCAGAAAGAAGAAGAGTAAATAGCTTGTTGTAAATTTATGTCAGGGAATGAGCATTCCTCTTAGTAATGACTTGTGATTTACATAATGGGTTGTCTTCAGCGCTGTGTGAACAGAATATTTAAAGCTCATCTGTTTTGCATGCCCATAGACAGGTCGTCTTTGTATTTCAAGCCATTAACTCTAACTCAACCAGCATTCAAAAAAATGCCTTTTATTCGGCTTCACTGACTGTTGTGGTGCAAACGTTGTGACAATTGAAAAAGTTAACTAAATGTGCAAAAGGTTCTCAACGGTGAACTAAATTAAGCTGCATTCATTTAGCACAGAAAAACACATCTGCAAAACTCCATTGTATACATCCAGAGGCAACCTCCACATTATGAACAAAGAAACTGTACCAAACATGTATAGTGCTACAAAATCTCATCATCTGACGATGGAACGTCAGCATCAACAAAGGAGAAAGACTTTTGCAATCCACCCTCCTACTGTTTCCAGAAGTGGGCTGAAGTGGAATCCCCGCTATGTTGCATTGCTTGCCAAAATTCAGAGATTGCATTTTCCAACACTTCATAAAGAAAAAGCTAGTAGTAGCATTTATTTAATGTTCATGTTACATGTTGATTTTCTTGAGCAAAGTAACAAATAAGATGGAGGAGGAGGATACAGTGGAAGACAAACGATGAAAAAAGTTTTTTTTGTTGAATTGTCTTTGCTATATTTCTAATATTTCTAATCTTACAAAATGTTCAAGTTAGAAGTGATGGAGCACAAAATTGGTGCTTGAGCGTGCACGTTCATTCTCGATCTTAGGAACACACTGGGGGATGTTGCAGTCTACCCTCTGTATATTACCACGCTGTGACGGAAGTTTTAGTAACTGAGCAAGGTCCATTCGCCTGAGAAGGCTGTGAGTTACAGTTGAAAGTTCCAGAAAAGGCTAGCAAGTGAACCCCAAGGTAAGACTCTTTCATCACAGAAGAAAGAAGCAGTTTGTGAAGGGGAGTCATGGTATTCCAACTTCCAAGTAATTTCTCCTTGATGACATCAGTAAATATCCGCTGGATCCCTATAAGGTTGTAAAGTATAAGTTAAGGGAAGTGTAAATTGTTGAGGAAATGCTCCTGAAAGCCATTAGCAGAGTAATTCACAACTGAACGGAGTCACAGTTTTACAGGCCAGGAAATCCATCTTGGTCTTCCGGCACTTTTACCCTATCAGCAATCTGCACGCTCATTTGTCTTCATTAGTCTCTTAGCAAGTACAACATCCTCACCTATGTGGCCGGCCGCAGCACTCACAGATGGTGGGCGCAGAACATCTAGCCACTACATAAGCAGACAAGCTGTCGGTGAGTAGTGAACCGGTGATTCAAGTGATGATCTGTGCAGAGGCAATCATTAACACAAACTGCCAGCGGCTTGAACGCCATTAGGTCAGTTGTCAGTCTCTGAAGTTGCTACGCTGTGTGTTTTATAGCCGGTGTCACCTTGGCTGGCCTGTACCGTACTATTGACTACATGGTTAAACACCAACTCTGCATTTGAGAACTCTGATGAACAAAAAACCCAAGCTGAATGATAAAAAGTGTCTGTCGCACTGGTATTAAAGAAATGACAGTAAGTAGTATACTGCTGTTACCCCTCCTTGACAGCAGCAGTCTCCTGAGTCCTATCAGTAACAGCCCGATAAGAGGCTTTACTCTCCTCAGCACAAAGAGCTGTCTGTTAGGCCAGGGAGGCATCCCAGGAGTCAAAAGAGACAGGTGGCTATCCCCACAGGGTATGTATGTGGGGGCTGGGAGACTGAAAGCTGGAGTAATCAAAGACAAGTCAAGACAAAAGCATGGTGTTATTTCAGCAGTGTGGTTTCCAAACTGTTGAATATCTGGGTTAAATGTTTGGCGGAGAGGAAGAACAAAGGAAGTAAAAAGTGTGTCCATCTCGAATATCTGCACCTGCAGCCAGGACAAAAAATAAAGCTGAATATTTCTGACTGCCTTTCAGTTAGGGACTGTGCAAAAAATTTGTTTGTTGGGTGGGGTTGTGCATTTTTTCTTTTTGCTGAAGGGGGGGGGTTGTCATCTTCATAAAAAGGGGAAAAAGAAAGTTAGCCCATACTGTCATTTGGCAGCAGATGATCTCTGTTTGCTTAGTCGCTTTTTTTTCAGTACATTGTGACAAGGGTATTCCCCATTTTGTCATGTTATCCACTTATTTTTGAAGTGTTTCGATCGTTAACAATTTACAATTGTTCCCTTAAGATATTTTGGTTTAAATTTTCTGGGAGGATGTTGCAGTTTTTTTTCAAATCTCAGGGGGAAGGTCCAAAGAAAATATAAGTAACTTCAGTAAAAAAAAATCAGACTCAAGGTTAACTCCCCTACCCGCCACTGAAAAAATCTGTACAGTCCCTAAAATAAATAGATGCTTTTATGAACATTTACAAAGAAACCCATTTGATCAACTGGCTTTGCATTTGTTAAGATTATGACAAATGTCGGTTGTCAACATGAGGAGACTCTATCCAACTACTTCTCTACATTCAAACCCTGGCTCTAAATCTACATTTCTTTTTCATGCTAACTTTCAGGTAGATGGAGCCTGACGGTAATTCAAACCTTCCAAAATGACACTGCCACGGTGGAGACCATCCAAATCCTGCTCAAGTAGAAATGATCTTGTGTTTTTATTGAAGCTGTGGATTTGAATGAGGGGGCTTTAAGAGGGTGCCAAGGAAACCTCACCAGGTTTACATCCTAATCCCACCAGATATTAGAGGGCTCTTTACCTCTTAAACCAAAGCACTTGAGCAAAATCTTCTAGGTTCTGTTACACCAGGTTTGAGATGCAGAGGAGGGTTTTAGTGGCAAGTTTTGAGGTTTGAACTTGGATGGCCCTGGGAACTTTTTTCCCCCACCCAGCTTTGCTACCAGGCAGAAAAAAAGGGTTTCATCTATTTATCAGAACAGTGAATCCCAATTTGCGCCACAGTTCAACACATCAGGGCTTAGGGGACGGACAAGAACTGCTGTTTGCCAGTGTGGAATCAACCTGGCTTTGCCCAAACTCATATCATGTTGATCAGAGAGAAACATTTAGAAGACTGAGAATAAGTTTATTATATTATTAGCAATTACAAACATTGGTACGAAAATGGCACCATGTAATTAATAACCTTGTTGTAATTTTTTTTTGCCATGTAATTACTAATCTAAAGCCACAACAGGACATCAGACAACAACACTGACTACTACAGTGCCGTGAGAGGACCATGGGAGGTCTTGACCTGCAGGACAGTTACGGGAGGGAGTGTGCTGTCTATTTACTCTTTCCCAAGAGGATCACATCTCTTTCCCAGGAAGGATGACAGTTTATGAGAGAGTGCAGACAGAATGATTGGGAAAATGGAATCCCATAGTGACAAGGAAGCCGCGATACGCTTGTGGACAGTAATGAAGATGGAAGAGCAAATTCAAAAAAACTGGGCAGAAAATAAAAGATTGGAGGGAGGACTACACAGTCTTGTTCTGATTGAAGAGTTTGAGTCAACAGTAAATGAATTATGAAATTCCTCAGCAGAATTCTTTGTGAGCCTTGTATAAAAAAGAAAAGAAAAATACTAAGAGTAAACACAACAGCATGATATAGAACAACAATATTTTTTTGTCCTACTGGCAGTATTTCACTTGAAAAAGTAAAAGCAGGAGTCAAACACTGCTAACCAGTAAGTTACAGGATAGACTTTAAGGTATTATTACTAGTCTATAAATCACTAAGCAGTGTATCTAACCATTACATTGCACCAATATGATATATTTGTTTTTCAGCACTTTCAGAAACATATATCAAATTTTCAATCAATCAACTTTTGTCTGGTAATAACTGATTTTGAAAGGTGTCCAGCAGGATATCAAAAAGACTTCCTATCCTATCAACGTTTCTTGACCTCTCTCGAGTCAATCAATCGTTATGTTTTCCTGTTGACCCCAAACTGCTCTCATTTGACCCAAATGAGTATCCAGGGAACTTCAAGCAGTCATCCACTGTGAAACATTTTGGTCAGCCATGTTTGCCAACCAAGGGTCAGCCCCAGCTCTGCTCCTTTAATGGCACAGGGTCATCTTGTTGCCAGGGAACACTTGAAAACGTGTTTGACCTTTTGGCTTCATGTTAAAACCAGTGTGGAAATAATCATTGTGAGGATTATCTAAATGACTGTTTGTGTCCATTCCATTACTATATTCCATTACTGTCTAAAGTGACTTCATAACTGTGTTTAAAATAAATCAAACGCATGGACACAGCTGTCCCCCAAGACAAATTTGCAACATAACTGAAACAATCAAAATGTTGCAACTTCAGTAAACTTCAAAGTAACCATGATAACACATATTTCTCTCAGTCTCTTTCATGACTCACAACTTTGCTGTCAGAGAGCAAAGCAAAACTTCAAAAGCTCTGGCAGGGTCAGTGCCTTCTGTATAAGTCCCTTTGATTCCCAATATAGTCATGGAAAGGCTTCCTGGCCCGGATAAAAAGAGAAAAAGGGAGTGAGAAAAGGGGGATCAAATGGGATAGAGGTTTGTTTTGTTCTCTCCTCTCTATCTGTTGAAGGTTCCTGGCTGATGCAGCCTGCTGTTTAATCTCAGCAGGCACCATGGCTCGGTGTGTGGCTGCGTGGTCAGGAAAAAGGCACTCCAATGCAGAGAGGCTTCAAACATAGCCAGGGTGTCAGAGGGTGACTCAACACATACAAAGGTAAAACGAGCAATGGTGGGAAGACGGGTTGAGAGAATACCGGACGTACTGAACTAAATAACAAAGGATATGGAAAGATATATTTCTGCTAAGAATTTCATACTGTACATCTGACCACCAATAGTCTATTTGTTGGATCAGGATGGCTTAGTGATGTTTTTATGTTTGAACCTTTACTTGCACATTTCAGACTGACTAATGATGACTAACTTGGCAATCCTTAGTTCCTAGCATAAAGGGCGGTAAAGGCTTCATGTGACTACGTCACTATAGTTGAGAAATATGTAGACTTCAGCGGTGGTCACAGCATGTAACTGGTTATACCAGTTTGTTAAGCTTGTGAACCAGACAAATCTGCAAGATTCTGTTTTATGCTCCGGCAGATGCATCTGGCATTTTCGTAAACAATCAAGGTGGCGGCTGCTGAACTGTTTCTGTTGAATCATGTCAGTATTAAACCAACTAGACAGTGTATTTTTTCTAAAAGAACAATAAACAATTACATTTGTATGTGTGGTTACAGTACTTTTGACAGGATCTAGTAAAAGTTTAATTACTACTAATAACTACCCTACACATTTTGTTGCTCTGAGTGGTTGTAGGCTCAGACACGGCTGTGTTTCTTAAGGAAACTTAAGAAGGCAACCTTTCCAGTGCCAAGTTCTCCTTAACTTTAACAGAGGAGCAAACTGGCATGGGATGTGCACAGCTCAGGACAGGAGGGATTTGTAGCTGGTGATTAAAACTGCTCAGGAGATCTTTGGTACCCATCTACCAAGCATTAGTGATCTGTGAGTTGAGGTAACTGCGCAGAGCTCAAAGGGTACTAAAAGATAGTACCGACCCAGCCACAGCCTGTTCACCCTGCTGCTGTCTGGCAAGTGATACAGAAGTATCTACTGTCATACCTGTCATATACTAGCAAGCTAATGTTCGTTTTGTCTTTCATTTCAGTTAGCTACACAACTGCGTGTCCCGTTTAATTTAGCGATGCCTAAACCCCACTCTGTAAACACTTAAAATATAGCTAGATTGAGTTTGAAGTTGCCAAGGAGGATGATCTATACATAGTGAGTACAATACTGTGAGGTGGCCAACACTGTTAGTGTGGAGCTAAAATTAATATCAAACCTAGGGTTCACTCTGAAGATTGTATCAATTCACATGTAATTTGTTACATCTCACATGATTCCCAAATACTAGAGGAAAAACGTCCCAGACTAAGTCTCATGGGGTGATTTGTAATCTCTATTGCATACATATATTACATCTGATAAATAATCAAGCGCTCCTTCTGTTTATGGTCATTAAAAACAATGCAATGAACCATGAATGGAATGCAGGCTGAGCAGCCTGGAGGGTAACATGTTCTCAGGCCGGCCACTTTCTGTGTTTGGGTTTCTCAGATGTTTGCTGTGTAATGTTTACAGAAGCTTCCAGAGGAACCTCAGCCAAGCTAATATATAAGAGCTGAGGTTTGCTATTGTTAATGTTTAATATTTGCACGGACGGAAACAGTGTCATGTGGTAACAGTGATTCCCAGAAGCAGAGAAGTTTCAAGAGGCTCTTTAGAAGTGATTCATAGATCCACAGCTTGGCAGAGGGCCAACTGACACCTCCTTTAATCTCCCCAATATGTATGTTTCCCTGACATATAAGGGAGACATATATGACTTCCACTTGCATAATAATCTACTCAGAATGATGTATTTGCTTGGTCCAAAGTTGAACACTATCATCGCATCAGCAGTGGAGAAAATCTCATGTGACGCACAGCATTAGGGTTGTGGCTAACCTTGACATTCATTAAGTATTTTTCCTAGACGAAACAAAATATTCATGCTATGGGACAGGCCTTATTAAGTTTTCCACAGCTTCATAAATCTCCCAACATGGGGCTCCTCGTGTCTGGAAATATAATAAGGTCTGACACAGTGGATCTAATGTGCCACATCCATCACCAGTATTAGCATGACTGCTTAGCAGACGGAGCCATCAACTTTCATTCCATGTCCACCATGTTATGCACAAGACTTACATTCTCTTTAAGACAACAGCGATGTTTATAGAGTTCAGTTTATTTTAAGTTGTTGGAAAAGCAATACAACTGTGAAACAAACCAGAGGCCCAGAGAGAGAAAGCCTAATTAAACCAGAATAAAGTAACTTGACAGTTGTGTATGTCAAGTATTTACTTGGTATCTAAGATGGGACCACTCTTTCTCTGAGCGCCAACCAAACCAACTCCAGTAACCCAAATCTCGTATCCTCATTTGGTAGCATAGTGACAGTTTTCCAGATACTAGACGGTATTGGTTTCCTTTCATCTTGTGGCACAGGCCCAACTCCAGCGTCTAATTTGCTAATGGATCCCTGCTGGAAGCCTTGGTCTGGACTGCACCAGCGTAAGTAACTGAGGACTAACCGAGGGAATGAATAAATCATTGTTTTGCACTCTGATCCCAAACACGGGACTGAAGCTGAATTTCCCGTTGTTTGCTTTCCACAAAGTCCTGATGTCATTCACCCTCAGAACAGGGTGACTGTAAGTACTGACAGAGCAATCTGAAAAAATATTGAGTAACTTCACTTGACTGTAGTGTAACCTGTCTGTGGGGTTTTCTCCCTCACTCAAAAGGGGAAACATGATATGGGTAATATGTACAGTGGTTCCTTCGTGCTTAGAATGAGGGAAAAGTAAGTAAGTTTGCAGTTGGAGCAAAACATCCGACTGGATAATTGGGTGAAAGACAGTGCTTGTCTTCGCTGCAAAGGCTGTGTCAACTGGTTCTCCTGTTCATGCTGGAAATGTACACTTATAAGGCCAGACAAAGGCCTAAAAGGCAACTTTTATTTACGTGTAGTGTACCATGTAGCTCTGAGGAATTTTGACTCATACATATTACAACATGAACTCACAGAACCTGTTCTGTATGTCCAATTATTTCTAGGGCCACTAGCTCTAGTCTCAACACTTCCCCCCCTGAGGGACATTAGTAAGTCATGACATGGTTACATTTGTTAAGACATGAAATTTGGGGAAGTTGAGAGAACTCTTTGGGCTTTTAATTGAATTGCTGACAAGGAGGTCACGCTGCCATTCACAAGGCTCTTTGGTTTAGTGGCCTTAGCCCGGTTCAGCTTGACAGGGAGCTTAAGCTTACCAAAGCCTCTTGGAGGTAGAGATAAGGAAAGGCAGCCTAAAACCATATAAAGCTGCTTTGCACTTGGAGTGAGACAAAGTTACAAGTACGCTTAATGTGCCTGGATAAAGTGATTATATCTGTCTGGAACTAATGGAACACTAAATGTGTCCTTTGTGTCCAAACTTGTTATTTTATGCATTTCATATCATGCAAGAAAAAACTCCTTCATCCATGATTTCACGAGTGCTAGATGAGATCCTATAATGAGACCGAGGGGACTATGGGCAAAGTGAATAATTGAAGACTAATCCAACAAGGCAGCATTTCCAAAGCCAAGTCTTGATGTCAGATCCCAGTCTGAGAACTACTGAAGTACTGTGCCCCATGGCCACTCATTCATTTGCAAGCCAAAGAGACCAAGGTTCTCATCTTTCAAATAATGACTTTCCCTGTATACTCTGTCTGGAACTTCAATTATCACATGAAAGATAAGAAGCTAGTGAGATGCATAAAAATGACTATAACATGGCAGACCATCAAATATTCTGCATGGCTGGCATTTCGATTCCAATTCTGTCTCCTTTCTCATTGGTGTTATTTTGAGTCCAAGCAGTGCACTCATGATAGACACTCATGAGCTTTTGCTAATGTGATTCCTCGTCTATGATAACTCTCGGTATGACATCCTAAATGTGGTGCTAAATGGCATTCCTCTGCTAATAGCTTGGGAATTTTTTAAAGGGCACAAATAAGCAACAATTTGCCATATTTAGAATAATCTTCCAGGCTTCGTGTTTTATCAAAAGGAAAAAATGACATGGAGTGACAAAGTCAATTACCGAGGGTAATGTTCCACGCCACATTACACAGCAAAGACTTCATTATTAATAGATTATTCTTAACTTAAATTTTTCAAAACAGGAAACCGCTATAATGTTCCCTTTCCATCTCATTAAGATTACATGGCCAGTTGCTATATATATTTTTTGCATTAATAAACATACACAATGTGAGCCAGAAGAAAATCACAATATATTATTTCTTTCCACAACAAAATTAACTTCAATCGATAAAAAAACATTTTTAAAAGCAGGCAGCATAAAATACAAATGTCAAACACACCAGCATCAGGAGTTTAAAGCTAAAACAACTAATCAATGTAAAGCTCTTGTTTAACCTTTTTTTTGTTCTCTTTTTGACAAGAGAGATTTAAAATGTGCCCACAAAGCAAACATGTGTTTCACACACATCCACCACCATCACATCGCCCATCTGGAGTTAACTGGGTTTTGCCTCGGGTAAAAATTATCTATAAGACAATCGAAATTGCTTTGGTTTTCAGTCAAGCATCTGAGCACTGAATGTGTTACTAATCTCGTATGTATACATGTGAATTCAAAAAATAGCAGAGTGGGGTTTAGCTTAGGAACTTCCATCGGTCAAAGCATGTTAAGTAAAAATAATTAAAAGCTTAATGTTTACAGTAGGCAGTGCTCAGGATTTGGCATGGGAGTAATTGCACTTGCTGTAACACGTAAACTTACCACTTTAAAAACAGCACGCCCTCTTGAAACACTCAGCAAGAAAAGTCCAATTTTCCAAATAGCTCCTTAATCCTAATCTACTCCTTTACTTAAATTGATTGCGGTTGACCGAACAAAGTTGAACTCAAATTTACCACAGCTAAAGAAGGGAAATGTGTTGATGTGGCTACTTTTATTTTCCCTTTCTTCAGTACTTTTAGGCTTGGAATTAGGGCTAAAAACTTGTGAGGTACTGAACAACTCGACAATAAATATAATATTTAATCATAACACAGAACTTTTTCCATTGAACTGACCTGTATGATAAAATAGTAAGACATAAAGAATTGTTAAGATGTTTGAAGTTGCAATGGTTTGATCAGGTGTGTTCAATCCACTATGTAGAGAGGCTGGATTCAAGCTAAAAAGTAAGTCATTTGGTAAGTCTTGCCGACATCTTGGGTGAAAAATTAGCTGACAGCTGTGTTAATTTGTCAGAGTTAATTATTACATCTTTCTTCACAAAATATCTCAGTAGTCTCTGTAACCACCGTGATTCGCTTTTCATTATCCAAAGCAGTAGTATTCGTCTGATTCCACCCTGAGTTTCAGTGGCGATTTACTGAAAGCATCACCATCAATGACCGTTTTGTCCGCAAAACAATCAAGATTCGTAGGTGAAGGGTCATCCGAGAGGTCCTCTGCTAGAGTGTCCAAGTAGCTGCCCACGGACAGACCGTCTAGCCCGTCACTGTTCCCATCGTTCAAGCTACTGAAGCTGCCTCTCAGTGAGTTCCCATCCTGGCTGTCCGACAGGCTGTACAAGCTGCCAGTCAGGCTGCCCTCTTGGCTGGCCACGCCTCCTTTGTCTTCAGTCATCCAACGGATGGCCTCAATGCCCTCGTTGATTGACATAAGCTGCTGCATCAGCTTCACGTCGATGGCTCGCAGGTGTGCCTATGAGTTGAAGAAAAACATGCCAGTCAGGTCATGGTGCTGTATAGAGGGGCCAGAATTTTGGGAACTATGCCTATTCCCTTGCTTGTAGTGAGTTAGACTAAATATAAGGCGTCTGTCCATTAAATACAAGGCTATGGCAACAACGAGTTAGATAGCTTAGCATACAGATTGCACCAGCCAGCACCTCTAAACTCACTAATTAACATGTGTAAAGATGACTTTTTGTTGTTTTACTAAGCAGTTCTGTGCCAGACTGTTTATCAGCCAGGAGCAGTAACTTCCTGGAGTTTTTTGTCATCACTGTGAGATTGCCAGGAGATTCCAGGTGGTCACTGTGCCCGTCGCTGAAATTGATAAAGTAAGCTAAGCTAAACCACTACTGGCTGTAGTCTTACAGTAAACAAATAGAAATAAGAAAGGCATAAATCTGCTCAGCAAGAAAGTGAGAAAGTGTATTTCCCAAACTACCTGATACAGCATCTGATATAAATCAATACAACACAAAAAATCAGTACCATCATCATTGCTAACTATTGTCAGCACTGATGTTCAAACAGCAGTTGAGAAAGCAATCTCACCACACAGTTCATTTCTGCTCTGGCCCTTTCGATCACAACACAACATTTTCATCAGCAGTTTGAACCTTCACTTTTAAGCCAACGCAGATGCGAGAACTTAAAGGGCCCATAAATACATTTAAATTTGAAAATATAAAATTCCTCTGCTGATCAAGATCATGTGATATAGACAGAAGCTTCATATCTACTCTTTTAACGCTGCGGTGAGATGTTTTTCCCCCTTAAAAATTATTTGCATTCTTATGTCCTCCCATGGCCAGAACACTATGTCCTATTTTGTTTAGACTATCAGGCTTTGTTTTGAACAAAGAGACTTAACTATGTGGCACTGGGAAAAGGACTTGCGCTACTCATGTAACAGTGCAGCCAGGAAGCAGTTTGCATCCAGGATTCTGAATGACATGTCTGCTTTACACAGTATGGCCATTGATTTTGCTCCATGCCATGACAAACTGTGCCATTGACTAGGGATGGACGTGGACAGCCTATTGGGGTGGGGTGGGGGGGTCATTCAAAGGAAGTCCCCTGTGTCTACTGGGTGACAAACACCCAGTCAGAATAAAAAATGGTCAACGGACAGCTGTAACAGCCTGCTACATTCAAAACACACTGAGGCAGATGAAGGCAGACAGGGCTGGTGCAGAGTTTCAGACAGCTGGCTCGCTTTAGCTCATATTGCTGCATGTGTGTTTGTTTTGTGAGTATACCCTCCCTGCTTTATACACACATGGAAGCTGAGCAGATGGAGATCATATTGGAATTTTAGTACAAGCAGCTATCTCATGTTAATAAGATGGCACCAGTGGGTCGGCATCACAAAATTAGTTCAGGAAGCACAATTAGTGAGGTATCATTTTGTCTGTGCAGGATAGTAACACAGAACCTACAGCAACATGCTGAATTTGTTATGTGAAAATTATAAGAGCTGGCCTCTAACCTTTTGGGGAACAGAGAATTAATTTGCTCCTTTGATGGGCTGTAGATTATTTAGCCTCTCAAATAATGTAAAAAAGGGTGTGTGTAAAGTGTCTACCAGACACGTGCACACGAAAACACAGCAGTCTGATTGGATTAGTGATTAAGCTGCTGAGGGGAGCCACAAAAAAAACAAACAGGGAAGCCCAAGATGGCCCAAATGAGCAACAATAAAGGAGCTGCTAATGGAATTACACTAAATTAATTAAGTCAGCACAAATTAAATTGTGGCATGACTGCTGGTGAATTTGACGATTCGGGTTGAGACTGAAGCAAGCAATTTCAGGAAACAAAACGTGCCAGTTACAGGTGTCAATTGCTCCTTCTCATCCACATAACATCTAAGCCTATCAACACAGACTGTGGGTTATTGGCCAGTCTGCCGGCCACAATGCAACCCTACAACAGTCTGCGAAACTCGGTCAACTAGGCCATCTGCTCGGGACTCCTAATACCTTTCCATCCTCACCTGACTTAAAACGGGCGGTTTGCTGTGGCTCTGGACCAAACCACGCAACACTAAGGAGCACTGGCATTTGAAAAATAATTTAATGTTGAGTGTTAGCAGGTGAAATGATGTAATAATTTCAATGGGGGATGGGGGGCGGGTATTATTCCGTGGAGTGAGGAGGGTCCATCAACAGAGGTCTCTGCTGACTGTAGGTGCGACTACCTATCACCTAGGGTTGCAGAGTGCTTTTTATAAAGGCAATGAAGCACCCCGCACCCATCCCTGGTACTTTGCATTAAACAAGCACGTGTTAACATATATGTAAACCTGTTTTGCATCTAGCCTGGGCATTTACTGTGTGCCCATGGCATGGCTGTCACAGCAGAGAACAGACGCATCAACATTAGAACTTACCTGTCATGACACGAAGCTAAATTATCTGACTTGTGCATACAATCACATTCATGGGTCTATTCCCCCATTTCATTTGAAGGTTTGTAGATAAATAACTGTGCAGTTAGGTATTGACCTAACTTATGGTTACAAGTCTGTAAACTTTAAACAGAAGAAGCAGCACTTTCTGTTTTTTTAGCTGTGTCGCATATAGCACACGGTGGTTTGTAGTGTAATGGCTTTTTTCTTGCTAAGCTACTGTAACGGTTCCTTAACAGCTCATTCAGTTAAAGAGGTCACAGGGAAAAAAAGACGCTTACCATTTCTTGCTTCAGGAACAGCATTTTGCTCTCCAGCCTTTTCAAGTCGGCAGAATTGTTATTACAATTTAATACTTTGCAGTTGACTAAATGCGGCGTCGCAGACTTCTCGTGCTCGTCGTGATGTTTCTCCCCAACAAGAGAACGAATGAGACTCTCCGGGACTTTTCTCCCCAATTTTGTCTCTATCTCCTTCAGTTCAGGCAAGACGTTGTTGTCCTCTTCCATTGCAGAATGTCAAGAGAGATGGCAATTTTTCACTGTATGGTTTTGGAGCATGAACAGGAGCAAATTACAGAGCCGCGAGTTCGGATCTAGTCCCAATAATATGC
>JAPMOB010211536.1:0-50583 GCA_029875015.1 Lepomis gibbosus | reverse complement strand
GACGCGCGCGGGCTACATCCACACGGGGGAGTTCAAAGTAGCAAAAAAGTTGCGACAGGCTCTTTGCCCTTACAACTTCCTTCAGCCAGCTCAGACTGGGGTGTTGGGCCAAAAGCGTTAAGCTGAATCCAGCGTACCGCTGTCACCAACAGACCTCCCATTCAAGCGCCTGACCAGTAGTGAGACGGTTTAACGTCAACGTACTCTCAGTATATATCAGTAGGCCCTCCCAAAAAGGCGCTTCCTCTGAAACCTGACACCGAACAGGTGAGGCGACACCGGCCGGGCGGCCTGTTTTAAAATACACCGAATAACTAACAGTGAGTACATTTTTCCCCCTTAAGGGCTTACAAATTATGAACATTGGGAGTCCAACCATTACGCAGACCTGGCTATAACCTGGCGTAAGCACTGGAAGTTACTAAACGTACATTATTGGTGCGTCTATTGCATTATGTTGTAGGCTAATCTCATGTGTCTGTGCACAGCCAGCCGACCTCCAGTGTCAGTGTAAAGTCGAACAAACCACTGTGTAAGCAACGTAACATTTAATCATTTAAATAATTTGGCTTGCGCCCAGATTCAACAACATTTTAGATATGTAAAAACAGGAGCATTCATGACCATTTCACGTGAAATTGTTTTTTTTTTTTAAATGACAGGAAGGGGAAAAAGCTGTTGACATTTATTCGGTCAGTAGGCTACACAGTTCAGTAAGGTCTCAGGATTACAACCTGTTGCCACTTCTGAATGACTTCCCCTTGTGTTTTCTTTTTTTCATCTCTTTGTTCATGTATAACACATCGGGTCAATCATTCAATCAGTTTTTCTTAATACATCATTAAAAAAACACAAACACACACAAAAACACAAGGCCACCCTAAAGTACATCTCTCTTATCAAGTACATTCAGAGTTTCAGAAATTGAACTGTTGCACCCCCTTGTGGGCATTATGCCTCTGTTACACGGGCAGTGGAATCCATTACAAACACAACAAACCTTACAGCCTATGCACATGTTAGAAGTTATAGACTGAGTGTGAGAGTAAGTTTAGCTTTTTTAATTATCTTGCCTGTATTACTCTCTGATTAATCTATTCATTTAAATGTGTTCAAAAAGTCACAGAACATTCTGAATCTCTCCTCAGAATATCCTTTACACCTGATCAAGTAAAATATATAAAACTACAGGAGGCATCACTGCTGATACTGACCACTGACTACATGCAGCGCCACCTGGTGGCATCGCTATCACACCAACACTTCAGTTGTCCATGTTCACTTTATTTGAACACATTTTTTCCTGGAAATCTGATAAAAGTCAAAGATTACAAAAATGCATCTCCAATGCGTGCTCATGGAAATGAGTAATTGTTCACATCTGTGCTATTTGTAAAGACAAATGAACTACACCGGCTTTGAATGCAGCAAAAAAAACCCAAACTTGTAGCATTCAGGGATCTACACATGCTCTCCAGTGAGAACAGATTCAGGCCTTAACAAACTGTGAAGTTGTGTCACTGTAAAAGCATAGAGAGGAAGGCACTTAGGTGTGGCTCGCCTTCAAACGCCGGTCTTAGACTACAGACTGGCTTTTTTCGTCGTCGTAGCGCTGGTACTGATCCCCAAGCAGGGGCTGGTGGCCCTCCATCTTGCGAGACCTGGCACGCACGGCACATGTGGTGACGGCGAAGATGGCTGCGACGAGCACGAGGGCAGAGACTATGGCCATGGTGATGATTTCGCTCAAAGTGAAAGCTTGACCTGGAAACACAAGAAGTCAATGATTATTACCAATGTCATCTGAATGATAGGATGAGTAATTCAAAATGAATACCTGGCCATTCAGCTTCATAAGAGTAACCAAGATTTTCAGGGGCAGTCACAAACATCTCAGAGTTGCTCACTGGAGGCCAGAAAGGCACCATGTTGTACCCCCTGTTGTGACCGATGGGGGCATTTTCTTCAGGATACACAGCCGAATCTGTCAATAAATACCTGAAGTTACCCCAAAAGCTCATCATGCTAACAATAAAGCAGTAGTGTGTGTGAAGGTACAACAAGAACTGTTTTCTAAATCAGATTTTACGGCTTAAACACCTGGACCGTGTCTCCTCAACCACTCGTCAAATATAGCGTCGGTGTAGGTGTGGAGCAGGACGAAGATGGGGTCATTGGGTGAGAGGTGAGTCTGTCCTCCTGTCCCATTCAGGAACAGATGGGCCAGGTTGTGTAGGCTTCTCACCACAGGGTCATAATTCCCCTTGGGGGCGCTGTAGCCTGCCAAAACAACATGAAGATGCATAAGGAAATGCAAGACCACAAAAACTGAGACAGAGGAAGACATATCTTTGCAGTCACCTTCAATTGTGTTTCGGAAGCTTTCAGAGGAGGTAGAGTAGTAAGGCGGCGTGTCAAAAGTGTTAACCTGCAGACAGTCCGCAACATCCTGGGGCTCTGGGAGACGCTGGACCATCGGCCTGTTGACATTTCCAGCTGGGTTCCTTCTGATTGGAGAGGTCTCAGTGCCTGGAAGGAGGCAGGGAACGGAGCCAAATAAGAATAAATAATAATACAGCAATTTCCTTGCACCTCAAGAATAAAGAGGATGACTGCAACACCACTGGTGTGTTTCATGGTAAATAAACAATAGCCTCACTGTTGCAGATTGTTCCCAAAGTGTCATAGTCTGCCACGCTCTCACAGATGACCCTCCACTGGGAGAAAATAGAGTTGGGGCTCAGGGAATTCATGTCAAAGCTGCTCCTGGCTCCCATCAGGTCATCTGTGCAGATGTCACATGTGCTGCCGCCGATGGCAAAGTTCCAGTAGGGCAGGGCGAAGGAGGGGTCTTGCAGCATATCCTGGGTGAAATAAATAAATGAGCTGAGTTAAGAGTGTGGGGATGTGCAGATCAAAGATAGGAAAGAACTAACCTGCAATGTAAGGAAACCACACTTTTAGGAGTTTGCTTGTGTCTTTATCTTACTGTAGGTAATCTTGTCCCCTTAGATAATATCAAAGTATCCATAAGGTCTCATTTGGTAATGGAGTCATAATGCACAGAATAAACTTTAAAGACAGTCTATGACAACATGAATAAATCTGCAATAAATGATAATTGGCTCTTTAAAAGCTTTTGTGGAAACTAGTGACATGCAATATCTAATGTGTCCATTTATATCCAAAACTTTTAGAAAAGAATATTTTTTTAAGAAGGGGAAGTGTGATACTCTTTCGCAACCTTTATTTTAGTTAGTGCAGAAATTCATGTGTAGACACTGGATTTATTAATCAAGTTCAAAAGCTTATTTTTTATTCCTTTGAAAAAAACAACAACATTACAAAGTCACCAGATCCAATTCTGAAACACTCCTCTCTCTTTGATCAGAAAAGCACAAATGGATCCTAACTACTGCTCACGAAACCAGCCACTGACACGCATTAGAAGAGGGAGATGTTGAGCTGCTGCCAGATATTAAGAACTCTCCCTCAAACTGTGCCCGACCAGCAGAGGGAAAAAAACAATGACTAATTAGGGAGCACATCTTAAGCATAGACTTGCTAAGGATGGAGCTTCTCAGCAGGAGTCCAACAATCTGCCAGGGTTTCAAAATCACACGACTCCGCGAACAACTTTGTGAACCGCTGGATGGATGTAATAATTATACCAACTCTATGCTGGGAGGGAATGCGATTGATGAAGTTTAAAAACTCCTTTCACCAATAATCAGTTCAATCCAGTTTTCGTTCGAATAGCAGCCCAAGAAACCAACAAGTTGCGGAAACGACAGCTGGGTTAGGCTTTTAGTCGGCGATATAAAGTGTGGATAAAAAGTCAGGTGGCGATTACTCTCAGGAAACCACAAAAACAAAATCAATTCTTTTATTTTCTTTATCTTAAAACACTACCACGTCATCAGTGCTATTTCACGGTACGGGTGTGTGTGTGTGACAGTATCTTACCTGCATGTCTCGCTCCAGCTGCAGCAGGTGGTACCTATGCCAAGTGACAAAACCGGGGCCCTCGTGTGAGAAGTCCACTCCCCCGAAGCTGGCCTGTCCCGCGCCCAGGAACGTCTTGCTGACCGAGTAGTAATGGGACCACACGAAGTAATTGTAGATGGTGACGTTCTCGAACTGCACGGTGCTCCCGTCGGGCCCAAAGATCTCCTGATAGCGCCGCGTGGCGATCACCAGGTCGGGGTGCACAGTGCGCTTGGCCTGGTCCAGCGCGTTCACGAACGCACGCTTCTCGTCCGCGCTGAGCTGCATCACATTTCTCCTTACTGGAGGGATTACGGCAGAGGAAAAATGGATTAACATTCATGTGTTCATTGGGGATCAGTTTTTATGACTGAGAATGCCTTTCTGGGATATTCAGGGGTGTAACTACTTAAAATGCATTTCAGCATGTTTCATAGAGCCCAAATTCGAGTATTCTGTCTTTGTCCTATAGAAATTGCTAGCTGTGACCTCTCCTGACTTCCCACAAGTCAATATCCCATCACATATCATTTGAGTATTTTCCCAGACTCCCCCGAAGACGCGCACTTACCAACAGGAACTCGCAGGTTACAGGTGGGCCCCGTCCATCCGTGTTTGCAGCGGCCGCAGTTGTAACCGCTGAAGTTTCCGTTACACCGACAGGTACTGTTGAAGAACCGGATGGGCCATCGTTCCCGATCGTCTCGTCCGTCGTGCGGGTACTGAGGTCCGTGCGGGCGCGCGTCCGCAGCGATTGGCACGCACTGTCCGCGCCCCGCGCTGGCGCCACACGGGTCGTTGACGAGTCCAGAGGGCGACGGACAGCACCGTCCACTCCTGAGTCCTTCGGGTGTTACACACTCTCTGGGGAACTGAGCGCTCACGACGGCCGCGCCCACAAGCACCAAAAAATAGCACCGAGACATTTTACGCACGTTGATCTGTCAGTTTTCCCGACTGAATATCTACCTGCAAATATGCACTTCAACTAACCTTTTATCCTAAATTAAAGTGTATCACTTCAACACATCAGGAATTACTTTCTCTGTCAAGTTGGTGTGTGTAAAACGTCACCTCCCATGCGCCCCGGCCCCTGGCTTCTAATTCCCCCAAACCAGTGAACCGTCGACTTTAAATACCGGATTAGCGCATGACTACCAGGATTTTCTGACTCCCGCGTGATGCCATCACATAACATCACATTTCCTACTGGGGATGGAGGGAAAGAAGGCAGTGTGATCCCTCATGCACTGCATTGTTCTTCTACAAACCCACTGGACCTGTGCAGTTGTCTGAAATAGTCCAACATTTAATGTGAGGAAGTGTAATTAATCACAAAACTGCTTCAGATTAAAACACAAATTATGATGAATGAGGGAAGGCCTACCCATAAACTTTAATGCCTGCACATGGACTGTAACGTTTTTACACACTTTTATGGGCAATGCATGAAAATTAATTCGTTATGAAGCCATAGCGTTTTACAAATGCAGCCCTCTGGCGCACAAGTAGATTGTGGAATTAAAATAATCTACTTGGGGCTGCAAGCAAGCTCATAAATACAATACGGGTCTTGTTTAAATGATCTACTTCTTAAACTTTTTGTCCATTACTGAATATCAAATAGAAAGGCACAAAATAACCCCAAAATGAGTTATTTTGAATACCCTGGTTGCCCCAGTGTATTAAAGTAATTCTCTTTACTGTATAAAATGGCAGAATCTAAAATTAAAACGCCTCAGAGGTTCATGTGTTTGTTAAAGTGAGCATATTTCTGTTCATTTGACATCTCAGGGAGGTCTCTCTCTCTCTCTCTCTCTCTCTCTCTCTCTCTCTCTCCCAAGGTCTAGGCTGCTTGTGCGGCCATGAGCACATGAGTGAGACATGGAAGCATGAAAGACATTTATTCTGCAAGAGGTCCTCTAGGAATCTAGGAATGCAGCATTATTTATCCACTTTCTGGGTTTCAAATCAAAGTGAAGCAGATTCAGTAAGTTCAGTTTGGTTTAAGTTTTCAGTTAAGTTAACTTTTAAGTCAAAAGGCATTAACAAGCATTCTCAAAAAAACTGCTCACTTTAAAATAGGATACTTGCAAGAGACAGGTTAAAAAAAGAAGAAGAAAGAATTGTCATAATTGAAGCAGCAGAAGCCGACATATCAAAGGATCCAACACTTCCCATGATGCAAATCAAAGTGTTTTACCTTATGCCATGCTCACGTCATATGGGATGGATGGTTGACAGGGGAAAGATTCCCATGTTTCCTCATGACTGATGTATGACTGCAGAGTTGGCATTGTTAGGGTTCATTTTGACATGTAAGACTATATCTAGCCTATTAAAATTTGTGTTTATCAACACAAAGCAGTTTGACTGATGTGATAGCATATGTGTCTGTTTGGTTTTTCAGACACATCTGGAAATGCTTGTGTTTCCCAATCATAATTATGGATGGACTTGGATGTTAATGTAACAAGTTGGAAACTGGCAATTATGACAACCCAAAAAAATGACTTGAATGCAGCTGTAGACCCTCCGTGCCTGGTAAGTGCACATTACCTTCAAACTCCACTCATCCAGTTTGAGAGGCAGGCTTTATGTGACACTTTTTCTGGTAAGGTTCCTCCAGAAGACATTATAACCCCCTGCCAATGTTGAGTAGAAACATTCACTAGTAAACTGATCTCTGGGTGTGAAGTTGGTGGCGAGTATCACCTGCATGCGTACAAAATCAGATTCTGACAGATGCAAATCCAGTGTGACAGAGTTCAGGTGAAAGTGGGGACAGCAAGCATAAACACGTGTTTAATTATCGTGAGTTATGGCAATATGAAAAACCTACCACCCTTACCTTTTATTTGAATTGCCTGTGCAACTTTCATCTGATTTCTCCCTCCAATCGGCCCTCCAGCGTGTGCATCGTTTGTTTGTTTGCTTCACTGTTCTGCAGGTGAAGGGCAAAAAAAGAACGTTTGATTAGTTTAAATGAGCCGATGATACCAGTGGCAAAATGTTGATTATGTTGCTCTGCTGCTCCTATAACCTCAGGACATTTTTTTGTGATTAAGGAAAGGGGTTTGCTGTTATTGTTGACAAAACCTACAGCGATAACCCCCCTGAGGACTTAGAATCTAGGGCAAGACTGGCAAGGCAGGTTCTTTCTAAAGCATCCAGCGTCTAACATCCTTCCCCTAATTGATGCAAGCTTCTACACAGGGTTGCAGAGATGGCAGTGGGATGGTGTGAATAATAGTCGTTTGGTTGCATTAATTGTAAGATATGATTTCACAACAACTCAGACATGTCTATCATTTATCCTCACTGGATAACTCCCACTAATTAGCAAACCGATGCATCACAAATTCACTCATCAAATGACGGTGATGGTGGAGTTCTTTCAGGAGAGGAACAACAACAAAAAAACAACAATGCCAGATTTTTAGTTTTAAATGAGCACACCCGCTTTCGCTTCAAACTCCAGGAATTTCAGTAATGAGTGAAGCAGCAGATAACCAGCGTTCCTTAAAAACAACATAACCGCTACCGAGGCAGCACTAACAGTCGTATCAGATGGGAATAAACTTTAAATCCAAACAGTGGTGGAAGTATTCAAGGAGTGTGCCTAAGTAAAAGGTTTTGGTATTTGTACATTACTTGAGTACATCCTTTTATGCTACTTTATATCGCCACGTTGGAGATAAATATTGTTCTTTGTACACCTCTAGGTTTGTTTTTACAGCTTTGGTTGTCAGATGAAGATTTTACATTATAAAAACACATGATAAGACACAATACATTGCTCAAGACCGACCTTTTTGGCTTCGGACCACTACTACAAGAGCAGAGTCTGGTCAGATGTATATCAGCTGTGAGCAGTTCCACCAAAGTGTGATTTTTCCTTCCCAGATAGTTTGATTTAAATCAAACCATCTGGGACACTTATACCTCAAAGAGGTAAAAGTGTGAAATATTTTATAAAAATAAATTAATAATTAGAAAAAAGTCCAGTAAATGAATGCATGAACTTTTTTCCTTTTTTTCCTCCCACATTAGTCATCTCACTCCCCCTCAGGTTCATCTTGTGACCCCTCTGGAGGGAGCCAGACACCTTTGGTCGGAAACCACTGGATTAAACTAGTGAACAGAATATTAAGTGGTTAACAACCTAATAATACAATAAATAATATCTGTCACTGGGGCCATTTTTCTGTGAAATTTTACTTTTACAGTGGATACTTTAGTACACTGGCTGATAATACTTTCTTTTATGGACTTTTTAATGCAGGACTTTTACACTGTTGTTTTTAGTAAAGTAAAAGATATGCTAAGAATCTAACCATGTTTGATGCAGCTTCCTCTACAAGTAAGATGCAAACTTGTCACAGCAGCAGATTTTTTGTCTTAGAAAGATGTGAGGACACTGATGCGGTCAGTGTTAATAATTTGCAGGTCACATAAAAACACATCGTAACAATACAAAACACTTTTCTGAGAGGACAGACTTTTCTTCCCCCGTCAATGTGATCTCACACACTGAAAGGCAAAGATTCTTAACCCAGTCACATGTGTTTCACGTTGGCTATCATAATTCCAGCCTGCATGCACGTTTTTGTTTTTTTTTGTGGGGGCGTGCCGATGAGGATTACACAAAGCTAGCACTAAGCTCATTCTCATGAAGTACATTTGAAAATACAAATTCCTTATATATGTGCAGTTCCCGTGTTCCCCTTGAGAACTAGTAGACCTATTATCATGTCAAGGTTGCTAAGACTGTTTAAGCATCATTTGTCTGTCTCTGTTCAGTTTTCTACAGTGTTTTTAAAATGTCAAGATGAATACCGTAATAGGAGTAATCAATTATTTTGACCTTAGAGTCTTACACTGGCCCTAAATGAATTTTCTATGATTTATCATTACCATCATAGACATGTGGGTGTTTAATAATTCAAAGTGCTTTTGACCTGAAAATGCACTGCAGTGTTTTAAGGTCACATTTGAGTAGAGAAGGAGCTGGCTTTTTACTGATTGTCTTTTGAGTAAGTTTTAGAGAAGCTTTGATGTTTACCACCCCTTTATCACTTTGAGCCATACGTGTGTCAAACGAGTGTATATGGATATGATGCAGAGCTAACACGAACTTATAATGATTACAATGACAAGGAGTGAGGCCGCAAGACAGGTGGTTGTGATCCAAACTAAAGTTCCTTTGTTGCCACATTAGTCTGGAACAGCTAATTTTGGAAGTTATCTTTAAATATATGCATGTTAGATTAGACGGATTAACAGTATAAACACAGCAGTAATGAGAAGGTCAGAGGTCATGTCACGGATAATGTAATGGTTTCAATGGACAGTTACCACAGACGCAAATGCTCACATGCTCACAAACTGTAACTGTTTACAAAGATAAGACATTTGGCTCATTGTTTAAAAAGCTACTTCACTATTCTGGCGTGGGTGCCTACACATCTCTCCTGTTTGTCCCGTGACCAACCTCCCTTTCATCCGCACTCTCCCCTGCTACTATTCAGTGTGTGCTCACGTCTGTGCATGTGTGTGAATGAACCTTGGGCAGGATAGAGGATCATGTGAAAAGATGTGACTCGGGCTTAATGGTAATCCTTGCCTTTGGTAAAAATGGCACAGTGGGAGTTATTAGGAGGGAACTATAGGATCGGATCATATGACTGTCGGCCTCTGTCTCTCTTCTCCCCTTCCCTCTCCTCTAAGACAGTGCCTGCAACTGCTTGTCACTGCTTGCTTGAGGCAACTGTGGTATAACAATAGTCCACAGCCATCCTGTAGGCGCCTCAGACTCGAGCTAAATGGTTATGTCAGCGTGCCAAAATGCACACAACGACAATGCTAACGCTGATGATGTTTAGCATATTTGCCAGGTTCACTATCGTAGTTTAGTGTGTTGGCATACTAACATTTGCTAATTAGATAAATGTACAAGTAGTGTTCATCTCAGGCTGACGGGGAAGTCATTAGCTATGCAGGCATTTGGTCATAAAGTATTGGACACATTTACATTGTGAATTTTCTGCTTGTCCTTTCTTTCTTTATGCGCAAACTGAAAATGTGCATGAAGACTGGTGGATGGAAACATCTATTGTTGAGATATGTTAACATTTTGTCATTCAATTTAGAGGACTTGTTCATTCTGAACTAAAGAGGTGGGCCAATGGATTATTGCTAACCACAGAGCAGAGAACATACAAGAACAACAAGAAAACAAAAATACATTCCAGTAATTTCTACCACAAAAGATTTGATCTCAGAGACAAATAGCTCCTCTCCTGATTCACATTTGCTATAGTGCTTATTTATAAGATAATGTAGGGTGAGAATTAAGCCACATTAGTTTTTGAGACAGGTGGGGCTGCTATTTGATACCATGTTCCAAATCATCTAATGTAATTACTTCACTGAGAACAGCTTGCGAATGCCATATCATACTGAAAATACTGAACAAGTTTTACAGAAAGTTCACTTCCTAATTGAGCTGGGAGTGAATGGAGGTCTATCCTGTGGGACTGTCTGCTGACGGAATGAAGCAAACTCATGACCAAACCTCTGGGGGGTGTGAGTAAGGCAGAGTGTGTGTGCGTGTGTGTGTGCGCGTTTGTGTGTGCGCGTGTCCTTTCTCCTTGCATCCTGAAAACTAATGCAAAGACCAACAATGTGCGATATGAAGGCACTAGAGGTCTGCTACCTCATAGTGGCAAAATTTCTCACATACATTTGCGGTGGTTATGACATATTTAGGCTGGGGGGAAATCAATTTGGATCCTTGAATGGGGGAAAAATAAAAACTCCATTAAGTTTCACACCATATCTGGCGCAGGAATACAAATAAGCTGGGGAATAAGGGAATGCATTTCTATTGCAAAATGTATAAGCTTATGTGCAGGGAAAGACAACAGAGACTTTTCAACAATAAATCAATTAATTCTTTCAATCGAGGTTTCTTCTGTGATAAGCATATTAACAGTCACAAGCTTAAATTCCTCGACAAATTAGTTGTCCGCCGTAGCAGAGGTAACAGCAGTTTTAGATGTCACAAAATGCAACTAGTTTCACTTTATACAAACTGTAAACAAGTATTAAATAAACACTGAGTAAAACTGAAAAAGCAGCCTTTAACTTCGCCTAAAATGGACCTCTACACTGTTGGTGTAATACTGTCTAAATACCAGCAGAGGGCAGTGACGTCTCATGTTAAGATTTGTACTTAGGCACGCATCTAATCTGTGTATAGAGCAGTTCTGGGCGTGGATCCACCCAAATGTACACACACTCTGTATTATAGAACCCTATTTTTTTTAATCAGCCAGTATTTTAGCTATAAACAACCTTCATCTTAAAGAATTTAAGATAAGATTTAAGAAGACTCCTAGATGAAAACTCAAGAGACTTTCAAGACTTTTCATAACTCATCAATCTTAAAAAAAAACATATCAATCCCAAATTTACTGACAACATGATGCAAGATAAACCTTTATAATTTAATAGCTCCCATATTCAAATCGCAAACACATACGCTTTCACATCAGAATACTGGAAGTGTGCAAAGGGTTTTGGTTCAAGACAAATATGTGAAAGAAATTAAGAGGTACAGTAAAAGTGCTTCCTCTACAGCCTAGTTCAGAACTTTTAGGCACTATACTTCACATCAGTTTTGCAGAAATACAGAATAAGCATTTTTATATGTGAGTCAGAGAGAACTTCATTTGTTCCGCCGGAGAACTCAGAATGTAGTGCCAGCTCGAGGTAGACTGACACACTGATGAATAGCAGGAGTTAGTCCCTCAAATGAAGGCCTCCGCGAATATAGGGATACTGTCTACTTAGCACACGCACCAGCATCTTAAATCTGCTGCTTTCCAATACCAAAGCACTTCAGGTGATTTACATAGCAATAATTTAAACAGCAGAGGTGCTGTGACTGGGCGTTAGCAATAAAATACGGAGATCTACCGCCCAGACTGCCGGTACCACTTGATTGCTTTTTAACAGTCATTAGTCTTGTGGGAGCCTTTTGAAAGGGCATCATTTTTAGGTCAATCCTTTGCTCTACTCCACAGATTTTTTTTCCACTGATGTATGAAAATGAGGGAGGATATTGACAGGTACTGTAAATGGGAGAGGTGAGGGTAATTCAGCGGGAGCCGGCTGTGTCACAGATCATCCCAGACAGCAGCGGTAATTAGTGAGGAATACTAGTCTTGCTCCGGGATGTAGCAGGGAAACAGCTGGGCTGGAAGGTTGTGTCAGCCTCGGCCAATTAAAATGCTGTACAGAAGTAGATGATGACAGGGAGGGAGGTTAAGATGGAGCCTGCTCATCATTACTGGAGAAACACAAACACTTTCCAGTGAACCTATGCCAGGGAACGAAAAGGTTATGGAAAAGGTTAGGGATTTTGTGAATATCTGTGGTCAAATGAGGCACCATCAATCAGAGTGTGGATGCAAATTTGATGAATAAACAGCAGTTTAGTTTTCCATGACCAGACCATGATTCATTCTCCGGCTAGCTACTAGCAACTATTGATTTGGCTCACTCTCATCCCGGTATGCACCTGGCTATGGGAGCTGTTTTACTCTTTAGGTGAGTAGGCTACAAACCTTGTAGTTGAGTCAGATTGTATCACAAGTGAAACACTCCAGTTTGGGACAGGACCAAGATCACTTCCTCTAAATGGTCTCTATGTGGTTGTTTCAGTCCGCACCCAAGTACATTTGCTGCCTTCAGATCTGCCCAAACAAATTGTACAAAGGGGGAAAATGAACCAGAGTTTGATTCAACGTAGGTTTGAAAGCTCCCTTACAGGTAGTGGTCTCGGTCCGGTCACAAAGTGATTCTGTAGAGCAAGTGTGTATAGATAAAATACATTTTTTTGTTTTTGTGTCTACAATGGTATTAAACAACCTGAGACATTGTAGGAATAGGAACTGGACCTTGGTATAAGTGGTGGCAAAATCTCTGATGGTTGACAAATTTCTATACTCTAGTCAGAGAACTTCATCTTTTATAAAGACCACCGAAAAATTCTGGATTCTCATTGGCTGGAAGGTGAGGATGAACTTTTAGTAATGGAAGAGTATAACCAGACACATGACACAAGTGTTTGCAGTGTGCAACCTCCATCACAACCAACAACAAAAAGATAAACTTCTATTTATTTAGAATCAGGCAGCTTTATTTAAGTCCAAATCAACTAATGCTAGGAGGAGTAAAGAGAGATTTGAAGCAACATTAGCTGCGGTGAAGCTAGAAGACCATGTCGCGTCAGAGTGGCAAACCATCTGACGTGAAGAAAAGTTGTATGTTCAGTTATAATAACATACAACTTGTCAGATATTATTGCTTAGATATTGCCCAACCTCATTTTGCTGTAGATGACTTCCTTTTGTCAAACACCCAATACTTTTCTCAACTCCTGTATTGAGTTGCACAACATACTGTCATCACCTTGTTCCTCCTTTCCTTCAAATACAGGTCCTGCTTATACCCTCATTAGGTGTCACCTTACATGTTGCCTCCCAAGGCAACTAACTAAAGCTCATGAACAAAGGGATTGGAAGAAAGAGACAGAAGATGAAAGGCTTGGACAAGGCTTTGAATATTCCCAGATCTGGATTCTACTGTGACTCTTTTGGACAGATGGCAGTCACTATGTGCAACACAATGTGGATAATGTTCTTTGAAAGAACATTTCAGACTTTCCAGCTTTGGCAAAAGAGATAGTTCATATAATTTGCAGTAGGTGCTGTATGTGTAGAGTATAGAGCAATTCACCTCACTCTGTGGGCGGATGAGAGTCAGGCATTGATGTGGCGAGAGTCTTACAGTGTTGGAAGCACATCTCCTGTCAGCGAGGCATGCATGAACAATATAATGAATCTGAAATGAGCTCCTCACTCCTTTTCTACTTTGAAGTCATAGTTGGGGTCTGTACATCTCTATAAAAATGTCATAACCCCTTTGTGCCGTGTCGTGTGGGGTGATAAAGGTTTGAAGACTGATAGCAACTTTTCATAAACTTAACCAGAATGTATTGGCAACCTGTTAATCTGTGCCCACAGTGAATACGATTCCTCTCATAGGGCTGTGCTAGACTTCCTCTAAAGGAAATTAATTCGGCAGAGCTTCTAAATATAGACCTGCATTGATCTGTTGCTGCAACATGTCTGCAGTTTGATAACGATCCAACCCCCAAACACAAAAGAAATGCAAAGCTTCTCAGCGTTAATGATATCACAATGTGTGTGTATGTGAGGAGCAATTTTTCATGAAAACATAGCGCTTGCTACATTTCTGAAAATGGCCTCTCAAGGTGTGATGTAGATCAGTATTCTCAAAACTATCTAGGAAATGATCCCTGAATCAGCTCAACAAAATTCACACGGAAAGCAAAAATGTCTGTGTCCTCACACGACATCCCAATATTGCACACTTCTTTTTTTTTTTTTTTTTTTNCTCCCAGATGTGATGAGGTGCCCGCGAATGCCAACGTGTCCCTGTACCTTGCTGCACTGGCGAGTCATTTATTAGCACACTATTATGTCATGTAGCCAAATGTATTTCATTTGTTATGCGTGTCGGGGTGACAAAGGTGGAAATGTTCTTGCTAATTTAATGCCTATTGAGACAGAAAATTGGATCTACTTCATGGAGCCGTGAGGATTGTCGGGATGCCCGTGCTGCCAATATCTGCCCAAGATTAATTAAAATGAAATTTCCATGGGACCTGTGACAGTTGGCCATCTCCTGTACATATTTCTTCATAATTGGAATCACAGTCAGTCTCTGGAGGAGGAAGGGGTCTCTGGGATGTCTCAGAGAACCAGCAGGGATTTGCTGAGGTGTGCACTAGGGAGGGTCTGATCAGGGCCGCCCATAAGGGGGGAAAGGGGGGAAATCAAATTTAATTGTGAACCTAAAAAACCTCTCCATTACTTATTAAAATAACAAAAAAAAGTACATTTTTTAAAATGTTGCTTTGGTAAAATATAGCCTGTTTCATAATGAAAACCCCCTCTCCTGAAAATTGAATGAGCAATGTTTGTTGTACACAACATGAAAAAATCAAAAATGCACCGCATGCGGCAGGCCATGTAAGTGTTTATGTAGGAGATAGAGAGAGAGCACAGCATGTGTTGACATGAGTAAAGCAGATTTGCAGAGGGCCCATTTACTGGACCTTTTCAGGGGCCCAGTCATTTCTGTGGGCAGGCCTGGGTCTGATTGTGCTTGGGGAAAAAACACAGTTTGAAACGCTGGAACGTCTCAATGAAAATGTCTAAATTCTGCAAGCAGATGGCATAAATGGCTTACAGTATAGCTGTGGCAGAATGAAGGACCATGAAAGGCAACCCCACTTACAATTCAGCAGTGGGGACACAACCAATATATCAAGACAAAGACCAACAACAAGGCAGCCATGGCAAAAACATACAGTGTTTAGCTGCGGTGGTGACTCCTGCATAAATAACAGGCAGTAACATGAATAGATGCTGCATTGTTGAATAGGCTGGCACAGCTTGAACAAAACACGAGTAACAGCAACAAGCCATAACACTTTCAGATCCAGGACACGTGCGCTTCTTTCATTCGACTGGGTGCTGTTCTACAGTTGTAACAGTGAAACAAATCAAACAGTAGCACTACAAAACAAAAAGCGGCTGCATCGAAGGCGCCTTTAGTTTATCTTTACATCTGTTTTTCTGTCAGTTTTATGTGTTTCGGGGAAAAAAGGCCTTCATTGGTGAACAATAACGAATCTGGTACCAGCTTCGTATCATAAGCCGGGATTCAAACCGAAAAAAGCCCTGCGGTATGTTGTGTTACCGCAATAAAATACGATCCAGGAAGTTCATTCGAGTAACAGTTTAATGCGTTTAAAGGCTTATGAGATGCCAAAGCACAGCACAAGGGTTTATAAAACTCACTGACAGGATTTTAAAACTCTGGTAAGTTATCATGGCAGAAACTACTTTATCTTTCATTGCAATGATTGCTAGATTAACAGTAGAAATATGGCATTCACTACCTCAGGTCACTATTTTATGACTTTTTACAGACTTAATTGGATTCATGGCAGTAGTTGATAATTAAAATAACTGTTAGTTGCTGTCAGTTGCTGCTCTACTTTAGTCTTGCCTAAATGTTGGTGATGTTAGGGTACACAGAGCAGGTTTAAGCATATTTGAATACTATAGCAAGTTCGGACAAAAAGTTTGAAATATAAAGAATATAAAAAGTAGCGTGTGTAGCATGTCTATGAAAAATTCATGTAGTCATGTCTGTAAATGTTTTTACATTTTTGAAAGTGACAACCTGATGGCATCGACGTAGCTGCAGTGGATTTCAGTTCAGCCCTCACTTAAAAACTTTATTGCGACGTAGCTCTTATTTTTGTAGGTTTGATAACACCAGAGTCACCAACGTAATTGCTAAGATCAGGGAGCGTGGCGATATCGCTACAAGGACGAGGCAAGGAACTCGATCATCCACACTTTCAGAAAGGTTGTGAACAACTCAGAAATTTAAGCAGGTTATCTGAACCATGTTATTTTAAGGTAAAACTGAATGGAAGCCCTCCTCTGATACCAACTTATTGTGCTGACAGGAGACTGGTTGCACTGCTATGGCAGGTACATTAGGCCAAAGCTGAAGCAGGAAGTCAGCCTGTACACTGTAATGGTTGTTGGTAATAATTTTCCCATTTGCTTTTGGTTTTTCTTCCTAATAAGTTTGGTTAACCTAGGGGGTTTTACCTGTATGATCCTGTTTGATTGTCTGACGGCTCTTGTTTCTTGACACATCTGACTTCTTTTAGCAATGTTGCCATGTACCAAGATAGAAGATAGGAATCATGAACAAACCTTTCAAAAATTATATTCAAGTTGAAATAAGTAAGAATTTTCCTCAAAATCATAGAAGAATTATCCTCAAAAGCAGAGTCTTGTGATGCGGGTCATTGATTAGCAGTTGTATCGCACTACAGAGAACATTCAAGCAATTCAAGGAGACTCTACCCAAATAAGTAGAGCACGATCCATCTGTCTTTTTTCCCCCTTTGATCCATTCTGTAATCCTTAGTCAAGGATCAAGCTGCTTTCTTACCTTTCTAGGTAGACAGGAGCTTAAGTACTGTCACTGGATGGATTTGGGCTAGACCTGAGCTGTCTGTAAAGTCTGTTTTTTTTTACTTGGTCAAGGCAAAATTGCTCATAAGTTAAATGCAGATTTCTGTGGGAATTAAGGGCTCTTGTACACACACACACACAATTGTGCTTCCACCATTTTTGGGGGCATTACATTGACTTACGTTCATTCCTTGGAGAATTACCCTAACATAAACATGACCACTACTTGTCTAACCCTAACCCTAACTAAACCTGACTTTAAACCAAGTGTTCTCTCTAGAACTGAATGGGACTTGCATTTTGTTCCCATAAGGAATGCAAGTCACAACAGTGTGAACAGATTTATGTCCCTACAACATTATTAATACCCACCCATATAATACTCTCTCTCATACACACACACACACACACACACACCTACCTCAAAGGAAACTGAGCCAAATAATAATGAAACAAGTGGGAACTAAAAGAAGACTGGAATACAAAGCAAGAAATGCAGACTGCCGGGAAAACCCCCCCGCTCCAGATGAATTACATTCAGAGCTGAGAGTGATCAAAAAGTGCAAAAGGAAAAGAATTTCAGTCCTCAAACAGTAAATGAAAAAATGTAACAACTGGGATTCCTACTGCTAATTAAGGCCTCTCATAGCAGACACATTTGTCATTTCCTTTGTAGATTTCTTGTTAACCCACAAGATACCGCTAACAATGCAACAATTGGTTAATTAAAGATTTAGTCTTTTATCTGATAAGGGAAAGTTACAGATTCTGATTCTTTTTTTTAATCTCTGCAGCATTAGGCAATGTAAGTATTTGCTGCTACCAGACCCCCATACTTTTTCTCATTGTGAAGACTCTCAAACTTTGGTTAGAAACAACTTGCATGGAACCTGTCCCCTGGGTGGTGGGACTATAGTTATGAAGATGAGGGGCATTAGTATGGAGGTTTTGAATAGCAAGTAGGTGCATGAACTCACATCAAATCCTAAAGCCCAGCGATCCCCCATCTGTCCTCTTATAAATTGTTCAAAATTCATCGGGTGTGAGTTGGGAAATTCTGAAGAGTTCTTGCTCTTGATTGATTCAATTATTTGCGAGAGTATCAAACGGAACCTGGGTCTTAACCTAGAATACACCCACAGCCTGGATGAAGAACACTGCCCAAGGATACATGGCAATCTGAGCTCAGTGTTTTTGTTCTGACAATTTATCTCAATAGAAGACCATTCCTTGTCTCATAGTAACTGCAGTCTGCAATCTTATGATAAATCACAGCCATTTCTGAAAAGCAAACAATTGCTCTATCTCCCTTGTGTAGGGAAACCATGCTGATGGATATGGATAAATAAGAGAAACTTAAGTTTAGAATTTTGACTGACAATATCAAAAGACTTGAAGAGGAAGAATAAAGACAGCTCAGTGGAGGCCGGTATGCAAATCTGTGTGCGAGACACAAAACTGGCGTGTAGAGGTGATAATTCATCAAGCCTTGGGATCGTCTATTTTTGTATTATGGTTCTGAGGGAAATACTGTACAGAGCCTCAGCCATGCATAGATCAGACAGAGCAACCTTCATGCTGAATTGAAGCAAGGAGAAAACAGAGCAGAGCAGGTCAACAGCTTCTGGGAGGGCAGCAGACTGAATGCACCTTGACACTGGAGCAACTGGGAGTTTTTAAAAGAGACTGTTTACTGCCTTCAACAGGGGCTTGTCCTCATTCCACATCAGGTTCTTTTCAGAGAAGTTTTGATGAACTTACAATAAACACACACATATATATGGTTAAATGTACTCAGAGTTTAGCAAGCACATGGCAACATACGCAGGCGGTCACGATGACACAAATACACACACACGCACACACCCTATGCCATTCGAGTAACAGACAATACCCTGTTCTTTGTATTTGGGCTGCTTACATAACCAACTGTTGTCAATTATGTAATGCCCCCGTTATTAAATTTTTAAATGCATCTCTCTTTGAAACAACTATAATTGGACATTTAGATGTTTTGTGCCTTGTCTCGGAGGTATCAACGCTCGCTGACGTAAGTTCAGTGGCAGCAGAACAAAAGTCTTCAAAGCAGATCACACGTTTTTTCCCTCATTGCTATGTGGCTCAAGAGTGCAGGATCTCTCCGATTAAAACTGAAGGCAGGGAACAGGGAATAAAAATGCTACATGCTGCTTTGTTTAGCACTCAGAATTTTTTACAGAAAAATCTTTCAGCAGTGACAGCAGGCTTAAGCGTGTTGATTCTGTCAGAGCGGTCAAAAAGCTATGACAGCTGTTGTTAAGCTTTGTGTATTTTGATAGCACTACATTGAAGGCTTTAGCGCCACTGAGCATGTGTGCTAATTTACACAACAGGGAGGTTTAGTCAGTAAGGCTCCTCTGATGCTAGCTGCTGTGCCAAATTAGCCTATGTCTCTCAAAATGTTCCCCAAAAGAATAATGCAAATACATTTCCAAACTTTATTTTTGTCATTTGCAAAGCCGTCATCATAACACTAAAGCTCCACATTCAATGTTGCATCCTTACTTAAGATATGAAGTGAGGTTCATTCAACAATACTCATAATTACAACCAGAGTCTTCCTATGAGCCAACAAGTTGCTGCTTAGGGGGCCCCCAAAATCGTGCGCTGTTTGCCGAATTGACTGATTGTCTAACTGGAAACCCTAAGTCACGTATTTACATTGAATTGGCACTTGTTGCTCCTAATGTGTTGCTGACTTCTAACGGTCTTTTATTAAAGGGCGACTAAGGTTAGTGGAGGCATCGCTAGTCGAGAGTGAAAATTAGGAAGTTGATGAAATTAGAAGAGACAAAAAGCAACAATGTTGAGTAATGTTGGATTTACCAGATGATGAACATTTAGTGACAAAACACATCTGTTTTAGACCAAAAATTTGTAAAGTAGCCAGACGCAGGGGTAGACTGCACGCATGCTTTGTCGCCACATCTCAGCTGTCTGTAAGGCCTTTTCACAGGGAACATAGTCACGTAATGTTCTTTATGTGTCCATGTAAACAATAAGGCTAATTAGTCAGATTAGTCAAATTAACCAAATACATACTAATCTGAAGCTGCATAGGTATTTACCCCTTTGTATTACATTCACTTAGCTTTATTTTCTGTTCACAATAATTGTTAAAACAACAGGTCTGGGCGATTGGGCCAAAAATGTTATCACAATAAAAACATTTCATATCATTCAATATAGATAATTATCATGATAAATGTCAAATTATTATTTCTTTCAAGTTTAAAGGTTGATTTTTTTCCCTCTGAATGAATAACTATAGGGCCAGAGGGTTAATTGTGTGGTTAAACTTTTCTTAATGGTCAGAATGTGACAAACACTTGACTGATGCCAAACAGTGAGTCACTTTACCTATCTGAGCTAGAATATTCAAAACAATTGTGATAAAATCTTTACTCTCAAAAAAATGTGATTAGCAAATGTATTTGCATCCATTTTCCTAAACAAAATATAAAAAAAATATATCAAATATTTATTGACGATATATTGAACATTTGTTATATTGTTATATTGTTGTTGAGAGAAATGAAATTGCAATAATAATCATTATTGTTTTATTGCCCAGCCCTATAAAACAATATTCACTTTCTTTCTCAGGAGCAATAATGAAGTATTTTGGTCATAATGCTGACACAACCAGAGATGATGAAAGCGCTGGTAAGTGAAAATTTCCCATTGCCTTCATTTTGAATAGTTTTGTGTGCTGCCTGTACAATAATAGCTACTTACACTCCAGCCAAAAAAAAAAGCATTAGTTTACCGAATTGTTATTAATATGCATTGTCCCGGTGTAATTTATCTACTACTGCTTATGACTGTATTATAACTGGCCCACACAGCAGATGGAGAGAACTGTACTGCGACTACTGGTTGGATACCATAACAGATAATGTTGCTGGTAAGTTAACTATTTTTTTTCCAATTGTAAATTCATAATATGTTTTTCTTTACAACAATTACAACAATTAAGTTATAATGATCTTGATTAATGCTTTATACTAACAGATTTCAAATTTTAAAAAAAATCAACTAATTTCAACCCACAGCTCCAGTGGTAACCTCTGATGAATGCCAACCAACGTCTTTTGTTTCGGAGATCTCTGCTCCACCTCCAACAACTGATCCTGCTTAGTGACCATAAACCTGTCTGGCCAAGTAAAGACCAACTTGGTTTGCAGGGGTCCTTGATTTTAATATATTGCTGACTGAACCTTTTTTTAATATTGCATTTGTGTTGTACTGAAGCTGTTTTGCACTTTACATTGGTAGTTCTTCAGACTGTGCTGAATTAATATCTCTATGTATGGATAATATTTTTTTCTGTGTTAATTCATATCAAGAGGAGAAGCAAAGAGAGATCACCAAAGAGCATCCTGGCCTAAACAAGATGTTGATTAGAAATGTTCCTTTTTATATGGCAAAATAAATATACTGGAGCTCTGACAATGAGGCTGCCTGTATGAAGATATCTGCAACATATACGATACATAACAATACACCTAGGGTAAAAAGTCATGTGGGAATCAAACACATCACACTTCACAATACCAAAGCTTTTTCAAAACCTATTTTAGTTGAATAACTATATATTCTGAATGACATAAATGCAAGAAAACGGCACTTTTCTTTGGCTGACAGGCAACAAATTTACTGAAAATGTTTGCAAAGAAGATCACTGTCTATGTGATGCTCCCTAGCAGTCAACAGCAGGGTTACATGTCTGACCTCTTTGGCATTTGTTATTACACACTCAAAAAACGGCAAACAAAAGGGGGTCTTCAAAAACTCCCCTCTGGCTGCGGCGAGTTAAGTCTCTCGATTATGCAATCCAATCTCACAGTACACTATGACATGCCCGCTTTCCCCGCAGGGATCATGAAAGTTTCATCAGCGTTGGCACAAAGAGAGCCTAAATACATTTTTCATCATCATTCACCATTCATCATTCATGCTAATCATCTGAAGTCAGAATTCTTAAAATTCACAGATGTATACAAACACGAATCCAGTGGCTCTGGCTGGCAGCTCAGCATACCAGGAGGTGCATTGTAAATGCTTCATGATTAACCGCACTCCCCAAAGTGCAGTCTCTGTGTAAGTAACTGTAGTAACATTTAAAGGAGGAAGCCATGCTTTCACCTCACACAGACTGACAGTGAGGGAAGATTCCTCCATCATACCATTGATCAGAAATGTGCCCGTTATTGTGAGATGCCCTTAGGCCTAATTAAATATTAAACCTTTTATTTGATCCCACAAAGGTATTTGTAAATACATTTCATGCCAGGGAAAGCATCAAAGATTCAAAATTCCCCTCCTGACGCAAAGGAGCGGTTATTGCCGCTCACTCCCCCCCCCACCTAAACCATTTAGGTGCATTTAGAATGATGAAAGAGGAAGGAAATTGCTGGTGATGGCTTCCAGGGGAACGGATGGTATATACATCGCAGTCTATCTGTGAGAAATTATATGTTCCCGACTTCAATTAGGTTATAAAGTGACGTGATAAAACAATGCTACGTATAGAGTTGCCTCATAGTTTACAGTTATTGTAATCCTGATAACCACATAAAAAGAAGTCGATGTTTTAATGAAGATGGAACGTAGATGCTGCTAGTTTAGTGGCTGTACAAATTGCAGTTGGAAATACACATTGTTTTACTGCCTCATGGCTGGGAGTAATCACAGTGGCTGAGCAGAATGAGTGGAGAGCCGCCCCGTTCTGCAGGAAGCCAACTCGCGAGAGCACAGTCAGTCAGTCATAAACAACAGGTGACAGTACATTTGGCATATCTGTCCTGGCAAGGCGCCTTAATTGATGGTTGTGCCTGACTTGAGAGGATAAATCAGGAAGTCCATCATCAATAGAACTGCCAGCTATCAAGTCATAACCCCAACCAAAATAAATGGAGGGGAGCATGGTATAAAACATATATTGGCCTTCACTTGCTTGGTATATCCATAATTCACAGGCATAAATTATACTGCCTCAGCCTCATTGCTGAGTCTGGCTGTCCCTTTCCGTTTACAGGCAGGGAGCTGAAGTGAGTCAGCTGGAGCCTTGTCAGAACACACAGATCATGAAGTTCACAAAACCGGACAGTAGATGGAGCCCCTCGCATTGGCTTCACCTGCAGCTTGAAGCACGCTTTCACCGGAAAACATTACATCACTGATTTATTTTTCCCTCTAGCTCCGTATCATCACCATTACATGCCATTTATGTCATTATGGTTGGTGTGTTTGCATGCCTCTGTATGTGTGCGTCCTGCTTTTGGTTCCTACACAGCAAGAGACACCAGGTGAGGACAAAATGACACAAGGCTGCCGTGAAAAGAGAGAGATTACTTTCAAAAAGCTTAAAGATATTTGGGAGCACTGCAGCAGATATGGGTCATATCCTACTAGGTTTCATGTCAATTAGGTGTATTTGTCAACCCCAGTTTATACTGTAGCTGTCCATCAGATCCCCTCAGGTTAGTTAGTTTCAACTTTTGACTTCTGTCCTTCTTGGTTGATGCAGTTTGTCTGCTTCTGGGGCAATTTTACAATTTTCGTTACAATTTTCCTGACTGTTTCCCATGACATATTATATAATTCTACTTTTGGAAAGATCAGTTGTACTAATGTTGCTCTGAAAGCCTACATACTGAATCCCTGTGCAGGTTACTCAACCTCTGTAGGCTGACAAAGTTGCTAACTGACATCCATCCTAATATGATCACACCCTTTTTCTCCCTGTATTTAATTATAATTTCAAGTGTGTCTATCTTTTATCAACTTGTAATCCTAAACCTTGCCATGGATGGCGGGAATTTGATTCACGCTGTCTTGCAATAATGATGGTGTTTGTTAGCCTTAGGAACACGATTGGAGATGGACATGATGGAAGATGACATTTAAGAAAACAACAAAAAAAGGAAGTAGTAGTAGAAGAAGAAGAAGAAGGAGCAGTGTGGAAAGCTTCTGGCTTTGCGAGCCGCGGCATTGACAGCACTTCTCAGCGCTGATTACAGCCACAGCTAAGGAAACATGTAGGTGTGAGGGGAACCCATTGGCATTTTGAGCTTTCTTTAACAGAGTCTGGTTAGAGTGGGCCCGCAGCTTGTCACATGCCAGGGAAATGTTGCACCACAAACAGCAAGCGAACAACTGGAGCTGCTAAGGCTGCACATGTAACTCGGCCAGTGAGCATGCTTGCACACATGCATAACTGCACAACATCCTTCTGTCCTAAATAACCGTACTCACAATTGCATAAGATTTTTTATTCACTGTCACATTCAGTTGTACAAACGTGCACACCCACACACAAGCATTTGCGCAGCAGTGTAGCCAGGCCAGATTGCTGTGGCTGGAGATACGTGGTGGAATCATCAATCACAAGAGCCTCCCTCTGGTCAAATCAGGTTTGTCCTGTTGTGAACAGAGCCCGATGCCAGCCGAGCAAAAACAGGCCCTCGCTGGCTGGGGCATGCCGGGGCTTTTGACTACATGGAGGCATATCAATCTCATTACAGATGGATGGACGGACGATGATTAGGACGGGGATGTGGCTTCGCGAGACCTACTGGGACACAGCTTCCACTGGTGACGGATTCCTCTGTTCTTCAGTCCGCCCTACAGCGAAATGAGAAACAGCTGGAGGGATGGAGAGCACATTGTTCAGCCCACATCTGTTCTCTGCAAACTTCATCTCTGAAGGAAGACTGGCTTTTTGCCTCAACATCTTGGACTGCGGAATTAGGGAGCTTGATAATTAAAGTGACCATGGGAAGTTAAGAAAGTTAAGAAAAAAAACACTTCCTGTTCAAAGTTAGGAACCAGTATCATGTACCTGAACCTTGACGTACAGCTATTAAAAGGTTAACTTTGGCATTTTTCAACCTGGTCCGGTATTGAGGGAGTCAACTTGTTATTATAAGTATCTGACAGCATTATGGAAATGATTCTAGCAGAGATAGACCTTTTTTTAAAAGAGTAAGATCCTTTTTGTTTAACCAGAAAAAGTTACTGTAACACTCTCGTCATAGCCACCAGACTGACCTGACAAAAATGGTAATTTTACTTCTCTGATCCACTGCTGCCTCAGTTGGTTATTGTGTACTTAGGTGTTTTTAACCCTTAAAACACCAAAGTCACACAATAACACAAACAAACAATAACAGAAAAAATCTAACTGACTGAGGCAGAGGTAGACCAGCAAGTGTCGTGTTCAGACAGGTAAAATTACTGTTTTTATCAATGGATTCTGGTGGCTCGCATGGATTACATTGCAGACCTGTCTCGCTGCTGCTAGCTGCAGCGTTCTCGTTCAATACTTGACCAATTTCAAAAAATGTTACGCCAATTAGTAATATAGACACAAAACATGGGGAAAGTAAATAATTTTCCAAGTTGAAAAATACCATAGTTACCCTTTAAGTAACGTAACGTAACGTTAGTATATCAAGTATCTTGTCAAATCATTGAAAACATGATGAAAGGCTTCAGAGTGTTCTGCGAAATTCACTCTACAGCCACATTCCAACAAGCCTTGAGCAACAAAGCTGCTCTATCTTTTCTTCATGAAAATACAGACCAATGTAGCTCATACACAGCAGACACAGCTGTTTTCCACAGGAGCTGCAGAGAAGTTGATGTACTCCCATGCCGTTTCCATGTTACCAATCCCTCTCTGCATTCTGCTATTTGTCAAGGTCAACTATTTCATCAGTGTGGAAAAGAAATCTGGGCTATAACCATGTTTGAGCAGCAGGATTCGGGGAAATGAGAAAGCTGAAGTGCAGCTCACAAGTGTAATTGGTCTCCTGGCATCTTCACACGGGGCTTGATTAACATGCCTTTGAAACATTCCGGGCACATTTGCCCGCAGAACAAAGACACAGCAGATAATGACGATCAGAAAATTTCGGAATTTCTGCCAGTTATTGACAGACAAGGTATTCGAATGTCTTGGACATCCGTCTTTGATGTGAATTGATAGATACGCTCAGTCCCTTAAAGGTGCAGTTATCTTCAAAAAGCCAGACAGGATTAAAAAGAAAATGGTAGTATTTGGGGTGAGCAAGAGTAACATTAATAAGAAGGCTCTCTGTCAAGCAAGGACAGAGAGCCTGGAGTTCCTGTCTTTACTTAAACCAACCAGTGACTGGCTGGATTCTTTGAATACACACCAATGAGTGTTGATTGATATTAGACTACTATATGACATATTTGATCATTTATTTATTGCCTTCACTAGTGAATTCTTGTCAGGGTCACTGGAGGTAAGAGTCTACGACAGCACGTTCTCACTAAAAAGCAAGGAAAAAGAAACTGTCCTCCACATAAATAAGGTTCTTAAAATTACCTGTATGTGTTTCGTGGCAGAGGCTGGGGTAGACGGTTAGATGGAGCCTGTGTGTGTGACTTGGACACCAGAGATAATTTTTCACATTCCACCAGAAGTCGATGCTGGTAACTTAAAACCGTGACCACAATCTTCCCTAAAAAGTAGTTTTAGTTGCCTAAACTTAGACAACTCTCAAACATAGAGGTGGCAAATTGGGGAAACAGTCATATGGAACATTTTTGTAAGGGTTATATGGGTTGTTTACGATGTGGGCTTGTTGTCAATGCTTGTGCTAACATGTTAGGTAATTCATCATGGTTTTGTATTTGTACAATAATACCACCCAAAATCTAATCATTTGGGGGTGGATTTTGTCATACTCCTCAATTGAAATCAAGGCTAAAAGTCTCCTGAACTTTAATATATTTATAAAGTATCCTGAGCTACAAAAAAAAAAAAAAATATCAAAGTCATGTAGCAACTTCAATTCATTTCAAGCCGAGAGCCTGAAAACTTGTTTTAGCATCACAGGGTTGCACAGATACACACATTTGCACTTAGGAGGTGTCTGATTCAACCACAGTGCTCTAATGCTGGACACTGCAGCTCCACTGGAACAGTTGGGGGGCTTGAGTATCTTGCTCAATGGCATTTTTACACAAGCTGTTGAGGGAGGGACTGTCAGCCATTGATCTCCTCCATCCAGAGGTCTAGAAATACCACACAAATGAATACTGTTTAATCCATTATTTTCACTTAGTTTTATGAGTCATCAAAGGATGGCTTCAGTCAACTGTGGCGCAAACTGATCATTGTATATTTCTTTGCAAATTAGCCCACCTTCTTCTTTCTACAATAGTCTGCCTTGGTTCATCAATTTTTCACTGAACTAAATGTCATCTTATACCTTGGGTGGTAGATGCCCTACACAAAGTGGCCGTGATCAGAGAAGCAATAATTATCTGATCTTAAGCCTGCTGTTGGGTTATTTTCAAAAATGAAATTGACTCATTCCTGAGAGTAGTTCAATGGACTGTGCTACATAGAGAACATCCACCCTAAAATACAATTCACTGTGATCACAAACTGCTCAGGCAATCGATATAACATAAAGAAATGCCTATAGGTCAAACAAAACTAAGTTACTATCACAAACACACCTCCACATCTTAAGCATCTGAACAATCAGTCCGGGTAGTGTTTTTGTCTTCACATCTCTTTTTTCTTTTTGGCTTTCTGTCAATGGAACACCTGCAAGATTTGCCTCAGTTGTGTCTGTTGTTCCTAGCAGAAGGAAGAAATAGGTACTTGTGTTCATCTTCAAGTTCAAACAACATTATGCAAATTCTGTTCTGGGGTAGCTTTTCCATTTGAGTCACCACATTATATAACTATGCCATTAAAACACTGCTTTTAAAATGAAAGCTAAATTGAAGAGCAATCCACGTCAGTCACATCATATTTTTGAGAAAGAGATGCTAAAATCAACTCAACTTGAGTTCATCCTTAAATACTTCAGCCTTTCCTGTGCTTTGCCAAAACTGGGCCTTCTCCTTAATGCACTGTTGATGTCATTCCACATTTCCATTACGACAGAGACAGCATTGGAGTTCATTCTTTTTTCATTTTCAAATCAGGAGGGGTGGGGGGTGTATTACCCTTTGTGGCTTAGAGAGAGATCAATCACTGCTAGGTCATGGCTTTCCTCACTCATTTGCTATACAGTATGTCTTTGTTGCAAAAAGCATGAACTTAACTTTGTTTCAGCAACTAAACACTCTGACGGTGTAACTTTATCACATCATTAAAGCCGATTTACTGTATGTAAAAGTTTTAAAATTTTCACCTTCTTTCAAAACACTTCGAATCAGATCAAGGCAGAAAACGAGGTTAACGCCTCTTTGAGCGTCATCCAGTTTAAGCCAGTTCTGTTTTGATCCAAACTCTCTCACAGTATATATCCTTGGGAGTACAAGTGCTCTTCCTCTGCATGCATATTCAAACAGAACGGAGAAGAAAGAGGGTAAACAATTAAAGAGACACTGTGCGTACTTTTGAATCTGGAGCACTACAATGTTGATGGAGGGGAATTAATGTAATACCATATGATACTCTGGTGTAGTACAGTCGCATGCAAAATGCAAAAATGCAGATGAGCACATGCTGGGATCCACACTGTGCAAAGCATCCTCAAAGAATGCTTTGTCCTTCACCCTTTCAGGATACAGCTAACATTGTGTTAAAGGATGTATAATCACAATTACGTCAGAAGTAATGAACCTTTTATTTCTTGGCTGAGTCAGAGCAAGTGCTTCATCTTATATTACTTTCACATTGCTTTCAATATTTCTCTAAATTAAAGTGTGGCTAAGCTGATTATGTCATGACAAACTGCCGCTCCTGGCTGCAGGTCATTAGCTTCACTGTCTAGGAGGTCACATGTGGGGTGTATAAGTTTTTTTTGTTATTCAAAGTTCAATAGATTACCAAATTTGTTGCCTTGGAGAAAGAATTAATTAGATAATGTCATTACAGAGCAAAGTGAAATTAAATAATTTACTACAAGAATCCCCTGATGCCCTTAGCAGTCTTTGGCTTATATTCATACAATACCGCTGTAACATTATCTGTATAGCCAAAATCTGCAGCTGCATTGATTTGAACCCACTCCTTAATTTGACTTGATTTCCCTGACATTACTAGTTATTCTTATTCTCAATGGGAGCCCAATTGACAGCAAATAAAAATCAACATGTTAATTAAGCTCTGCATATTTAATACCAGCCTTGATTATCAACACCTGTGTGACCTATGTCAAGTCAGCAGGCGACAGCTACTGCAAGCTAATACATGTACAAATCTATCACAAGTGCATAGGAAGAATAGACCAATTAAGTAGTGCTTTACAGGAAAATGAGGATTTTCATGAAACATAGTAAGTGGAGTTGTTTCTATAAATATGCAGTACAAGTCTGTCTGTTCAATAGATGTGTTGGGGTTTTTTTGTGAAGTATCCTGCGCCACAGCATGTTTTGATGGCCATATGTGCACGTAGAGAGGGGGTGCTTATCATCCAAAATGTGTCCAAAAAGAAAAGAGGGAGAAGTGAATGAATCATCACATTCTGTTCTTTGTTGGTACAAATGAAGGAAGTGCTTTTGAAGTCACTTAGGAGTTTGTAATTCCCAAATGGAGGACTGTTTGAGTTGATGTTTAACTGTTCAAACACAAGTCGGAACAACTAAGATGAAGAGGGAACAAATATCCGCAAAGCGCACATAAAAAGGAATCCTCTTACAGCTATTCATGTGTTTTGAACTCTTAACTTCCTATAAAAAAATCCTATAGTATTTTAACAGAATAGGCCTGAATACAATTAAGATGTTCTGATGCAGCGGCAGTCCAGTGGCAGTGTTACACTACCTGTAAGTGTTAATACACTTTCCCTGTGGCCCTGACTTGGATAAAATGTCTTCACACACAAAGGGACAACATTTTGTCCGGCCTTGTTGCTCTCCACCCTCTGTCATATCCCCTTCAATATTTGATGAGGTCAATATTTAGCTTTTTGTTTCGTGGTCAATAATGCATCGAAATATCAAACAATATTTTAGTCTAACGTGGTCTATCTAACGCCATTTCCATCTTGAAACACTGTCAGTTCTTGGGGAGCTTTTATGCCCGAGATCAAAGCATTGCCAGGCTTCTGTTTTTACCCGACTGCATAAAAGATCAAGGCACGTAATGAGGCAACCTGAAAGGTGATAGTTCAGAAGATGAAAGTATTGGCTGTTTTGGGTATGTCAAAGAGGTGCACACAATTCTGAATTTCAACCATCACATGCTTTCTCTGTGATAATAATCACAGTTATCATTAATTGTATAATTTGCACTTGATCTCTGCTCACATTCATTTTCAGTATTATCTATGTATGTTATCTGATACCGAATATCCTTGGATTGAAGGGGTTCTTCATACGCTGTGTAGAAAAGGATTTCAGTACCTATAAGATGATATCTTCAAAAAATGCATGATGAGCCAGTGTGTTGATACATTTATGAAAAAATTGTGTAAAATACATAAATTCTGTAATTATCAAAATTCCACTAATCGCATTATTTATATTTTCATTTCAACAGTTTTATTGGAGTTAATATTTATCTAATTATAGACATTTTTTTTAAATATTTTTTTAAAATTTCATATAATTTCCCTCAACTTTTATTTTATGTCACGTTATCTTGTAATGTGTTTTTTTTCATTTCACTTTTCATGTCAGTAATGTTGTCACAACTCACCTCCCCCTCACCTGTCAGCCAATCACATGGCCCCAGCCTCCCAGCAGGCTGACTGACTAGCTGGCTAGATGCTAGATCCTGTTGAAGTGTAGGCTGTGTTCGAAATGGGCTAAACTGCTGCAGAATGTGTCTAACAGGACAGCGAGGCACAGAGTGCTGTTCGAAACGGCTTCAACGTTCTCTTCCTGTCTCCTGAGATGCCTTTAAGCTGCCCCAGTAACGGACAGTTTTAGGGCAGCATCGATGGTGACTTGATGCTGACTATTACCCATAAAGAAGCGCGGCCGGCGTAGCTTTCAAAAACTGGTCAAGATGCCGGACAAACAAGCCAAATTTGTACACAAATACACGTTTTTAAACATTTTTAGTTGTTTTCTTGCTTTGATTTTTGAAAAGCAATACTGAATTATCATATTAGCCCATGACTGTAAATATCCAAGTTTGTTCAGTATGATTTCTGAGACGTCTGTTAGCCATTTGGCTTTTCAATAGCTAGTTAAGATGCTACGGCGTACTGACGTCACACATTACCCGTAAGTAAAAAATAAAGATAAAAACAAAACATGGCATTTTAAAAGATGTCTGTAACTAATAATAAACTCTGAACACCCTATACAACAATAAGAATGCATGAAATACTGTAAGAATGATAAAATATTTCATAGTTTTAACAATTTCTTTAATTATTAGTCAATGTATTTTTTGTTCCTTTATATATTTTACACAGTTTATCCATGCGAGTATTTATTTCATAATACCTTTTTCATTTATCTAATACTGAACAATTTGGGGCTCTATAGTCAAGTAGGTAAACAACAGGAAAATATTAAAAACACACATAATCGGTGAGCCTCTCCAGTTTGAATCATACATGACACTAAAAGGCTGACCCAGACAGCAATCAGCTAATCTAGTTATTATCATTGACCCCTGTAAGATTGAAAGGGCATTGCAATCAGGCAGGCACCACACAGTGATTTAATTCTAGTGGATCATCAATACTGTGAACGATAGAAAAACTGAAATAAATCTATTGGTCATATCGTCAGTCACGCTGAGCGCAGGCAGCAAGACAGTTCACCCTGGGGGGATATTAGCGCTTCATTTTCACTTAACCCTCTGTGTCTGGGTTGTTGAGGAGTGATCGGACATGCTAGTGTTCTCCCAAGCCCCATAAATCTGTCATTCATATGTCAGATATGTCAAAAATATTGGGAAAATGTCTTGTTAGCTATTGATTGCCACATAAGTCCTTGATCTACTTCATTAATTATTACATAAAGAGATGTTTTTGAGCCGTAATTAAATTTTTTTCTGTTGAATGGTAATTTCAACTATGGTAATAGACAAAAATGAGGTTGATCATAATGAAAAGGTGTAAATAAAGGGGCGGTTTTTACGAAAATATTGAGGACAACATATTGAAGTCTCTATGGTCCTTCTCACATATATCATACAGCCTAAGAAGAGGTCTTTTAGTGGTTAACTTGACCTCTCCCCCCAGTGTTTGTGAACGACTAAAAATTCAACAATTATTCATGTGGTTTCAAACACAGCAGGGTTCTAATTCGACTCTAATAATGTTCATACCCCTATGACTAATTCTGTGAAGGGCGCAGCAACACACTCAAAATGTACATAACTGTCAGGAGTCTGAGCACCCACATTGCTTTCTTCTGGATGTTGGAAAAGAATAGCTCATTTGAGGAGGGCCATCTGGAGGAGGTATTACAGCAAAGACCATACCAATTATAACAGACCATGCTAATCTAATCTAGTGTGGGAGACTGTCTGGTACAAAGACTGAGAGACATTTGCTTCTTGGCTTATTATCACCTGTTTCAGCCACATTCTTATTCTATTCAATATAACATGTTATATATTAGATTACAAAATAGTTCCAAGTGATTGCACCTCTAAATGTTATTTTCCTCTGTCATTCATCATCTTATGTAAAGGCAGAGATGGCACATGACTACAAGGTCAGGTGAGATAATTGGCTACTTATTTAGCATAATGGTGTTGAATGGAATCTCTATTACAGTGATACAATTATGTAAATAATGGCATTAAAAAGGCTCTGAGAAAAGAAAATGTGACAAAAGAATGAGATCTCGCATATGTGATCAAAAGGGAAGCTATATTCCAAGCTTTTTCTCTGAAGTTAATATATTGTGAGTATATAAATTTTATTTATTCCCTATTTATTTCTCACCATTTATTTCCAGCTCAGATAAATCAATCTAAAAGTTAAACTCTCGATTCAAACTTTGAAAGCACTTGGCACAAATGCAAGGCTCAGAGAGCTACTCACTACATGAAAGACAAGGATGTGCATCGATATGCAGCTATCCATTGTAATGATTCACAGTAAAAGTAATGCTTCCTTTACTTAAGTGTGTAAATGACCGTGTTTATTTGTTTTGTTTTTTTAGCAAACTCACTGAATTAACATTAATTACCTACAGCTGAGTATGTTTCCCAGCAAAGGTTGTCACTATATACAATGTATTAATTAGTGAGCTTTACAGGTGTCGGTAGGCAGATTTTGCTACTCTCGGACCTGGTCATGCTAGCCGTTTCCCCCGGTTTCCAGTCTTTATGCTAAGCTAAGCTATCTAGTGCTTGACTCCAGGTACACATTTAAGGTAGAGACATGAGAGTAACTTCTCATCTACCTCTCAACTCTTTTGGAAACAAGGAAGGAAATATATGGCAGTTACTGAGAGATTATTCTCTACACTTGCACCATGGGACCTGCATGGAAGTATGAAAAAATAAGTCTGCTGCCTCAAGAAGCTGGTTCAATATGTAGTCTCCTCTGTCATTTATTCTTGCTCCATTTCTGTCAAGAAAAAAATACAGAGGGCTGTGATATGACAACATTTTCTTCTCATTCGGCAAATAAATCAAGTCAGTAAACATACTTCTCCTTCCTGTTCAGTGGCTTTGAAGATTTGCCACTTTTCCTTTGTAACACATTAACGGTGCAGGTTTAACCATGCTTACCGTACTTTCATGTATTAGATGCACCACAAATTTAAATAATGCCAAGACCTTTTTCCACATTTGTAGTCGAAAATCATTAACCAGAAAACTGTTTAAAAAAGACTCACAATTATGAGCAACACAAGTCATGATGATAATAACAAGACAAAGAAAAACCCCACAAGGGGAGAAGCAGAATGATGAATAACAATGCAGTGGTGATATTATGATTCTTTGCAGTTACAATAAAAGGGTGTAGGAATACTGAACATTATGCAAAGCTAAATTCACAATGATTAATCAGTTGATTCACAACACTGAAATTACATCTAGTTGACGGTTAGTGGAGGTTATGATAATATAGATTTTCTTTATATTTTTACCAATTGTCTTGTAATTTCACGTGGGCTTTCAGCTGCTGTTGCAGCTCCAACACCTGAATTCTTTTGCAGCTTCAAAGCAGGTAGAGAGCAAAGCTTTTCACCCTTATGTGCCAACTTTTTGATAAGCACAAAGAGACATCTTAACCACTTGTCAGTCAGCTATCGTCGCAGCGGGGCCAGAAGACAGGCAGGCCAACAAAACAAACAACCAGCACTCCTCCATCTAACCTATCTTGGAATAAATGGACAAAAGCAGCAAGGGAGGCAATAACCAGACTACTAAACCGGCTCGACTCACACCAGCACACCACCCCATTCAGCATCAAGACACCCAAATGATATTGTGGATGTGGATCTATTCTGAGGCTTGACCCAGCAAAGTGTAAATAAGCATTTCCACGCTCAGCATTGGGTGTATAACATGGTGTCAGGTAGCTACAATGAATGTGGAGAGGCAGAGGGAGCAATCAGCCAACCTTCGCCTCGTGAGATGGAGGGCCACCGTCGCACACACAAACAACCAATCACCACGGGACAGTGATTGATGCCTCATCCTGCTTTGAAATCTATCATCCCGACCAAGTGGCTGTCGAGACGCCGCTTGAGAGATTGTTAAATGTAGCTTAATATGCATCGACCTGGCAAATAGTTCATTAATTCTTTAGTATTTGGGTTTGAGTTGTCTAAGACATTGTCCAAACCAGTATTTAATACACTAAGTGCTTTGGTGTCCAGTGAGAGACATATTTAAGAAATGATGTATTCCATTTACTTCATTTCTCAAAAAAAATAATTACTGGGTAGTGGGGAGAAATTCTTTTACTAACTTTGGCACCCTGATGCTAAAAATCACATCCTCTGGAAGAAGATATTGTAATTATATCTATTTGTACTAAATGGTATTCAGTCAGTAGACAAATGATGCTGATTGTGGACAAATGGAGCAGGAAGAACAGGAAACAAACGGCAGGAGATAGACGATATGCGCTGACATCCACCAGGATTTCTGGCCTCATCACTTCATTAGCAAAAATCCAATGCAACTGTACCTGCGTGTGTGGTGAGGCAACGGTTTGGTTTATTCTTAGATCTGTGAAATCACATTGCATCTTGCCAGTGTCATTTATTCTACCTCACCTCACCCTTTAAAGTTTACTGAGAGTCTGCGAATAATACTTGCAGCCACTGTGTTCTTGCCAGGATTTTGAAAGTCCCCCGTGAGATGTCTTTGCAGCTTACTTCTGCTCCGTTTCATAGAGACCTATTTTGAGGCAAATAAGTATGGAGGATCTTGCATTAAGCTAGTTAACATGATTATTTTATGTACTTTGGCATTCTGACAACAGTTTTTGAAGCTCTTATGGCGGTGCCCTTGCAGACCACATCCTGCACACACTGTGACTTCTGTGAGGTAAAACCTTGCTCCAAAAGGTCTGAATGATGAATGCCAATGCAACATGAGTCGCATTTGTTATGAACGCGAGTAAAGCCACCCAAGGGGCAAGCGGCATCACTTAGTTTTTCCACCCACATGGAGCCTTCTGCTTATCATCCACCATCTTGACAAGGTGTTCCTCATCCCCGCACTTATATGTCCTCCTCGACCGCCTGTCCCCACCCTCCGTCGGCTGGGGAAGTCACTGAAAAGGGGGAGGAGAGGTGCCTTCACGGCAAGGGTTATTTTTCATCCCTGATCCCTGTTTGATAAGTGTGTTTGCTCTTTTGTGTCTGGGGCTGCTCTTAATCAAGAGGAGGCGGAACATAGGAAGAATTTGGGGAGGGGGGGTGCTGCCGATAAGGAAAGCATCTGTTTAACTTTTTTTTTTCTTACATGCAGGGTTACAAACGAAAGGCAATTTGGCCGTAGGAAACACAGATAAAAAGGGCATAGCACATTAATGCAGATATATTCCACTTTGGTATTGCAGACAATACTACAGCCATTCAGTGAAATGATCTCTTTTCTTGGATTCCGGTTGCTGACGAAATTGATAGCATCTTTTTTGATAACAGCCTCATTGCCTTTATGGTACTGTAGTGCATGAACTCCGTTGTCAAGCATGGCATAATTTCCTTGGTGCTATACTAGAGATACTTAGGCCTAATCCATCTAGTCATGTCATGGACACATCAAATTGTGAAAATCTATATGGTTTATATGCAAGTGAAATGGGGCAAATCGCAATGGATGACAATCATCTCTTTTTAAGCGCAGTATCTGTGACAGGTGGGGAGCAGCCACTAATTTAGCATTTCAAAGCCTTTTCACTGTTCACATCTGACTTTATACCTGTAATCGCGTCTCACAAATATATTTTTAGCCTCTTGGATTCTGCCTGTCCCCACTGGCTGCTTCCCCAGGGAAATAACCATTCCCGGTGCTGACATCCACGGTGTGTTCTCTATAGATCAAACAGACGTGGTCCTGAATTGCCAAGGCCCTGAGGGTCCATGCTGCCAAACACATGAACTGTCTTTGTTAATACCTGCTGGTCAACTATCAGTAACTCCTGAATGGGGTTTTACTTATTCTGCTAGGACACGACACATTGAAAAGCATCACATATTGGATAAATTTAAATGTTAGAAAGGAAGCTAAACTTAGATTGTGAGTGGCTTGAAGACTCACGCTTCGCCTTTGCAGGAGATCAAATTTAGGTTTCTTCCCTCCGTTTTGAAGCTCGCCGTCGTCTTCCTACCCACTCTCATCCTTTAAAAACCCCAATTAAGAGAAAAGTATTTGTGTGTGGGCTTCTAGTCAGTTCAAACAAAGACCTAATCATAGAGCATCACTGGCATTGTGGGGGGAAAAACACACAGAAAACAGCACTTGGCAGAGGGGTAAAGCATTGGCCTGGATTCTGAGGAAAAGTTTGCTCCACTTTCTCTCCACTTTTTCACTGGTCTCACAGTGCTTTGTGTTTGTTGCTCCAAAATCAGAGATCAGCACATTTGTTTAATGTGGAAATTAACTTTCATCCTGTCATACTAAATTTAACATAGCACAAAGCAACCTTTTTTTGGGGGGGGGGTAGCGAAATGGTGGTGTTTCTCATTTTAGGAAGCCTACACAGAGAGAAAAACAAAAATAAATAAATAAAATAAAGAGGAGAAAATGATAGGATGAACATATTAAATTCTCTTTTCTAGCAGCCATTTTCAGAAATACTGTCTGCAAAATTGGTGCTTCAAGGAAGCTATCTCAAGACATGGAAATGAGGGAAATATGTCAGCTCTTTCATTCACAAATCAGAGGCGACCACTACTGATTCATCCCATGTGGCGTCGGTTTCCTATTAGCAGCAACTCTGAGGTAATATTCTACAAGAGTCACTAGAAAATACTGAATATACGTTTAGTGTGCAGGAATGTTTGTGGCCAATGTACACATCCTAAGCAAGTCCTTAACAGACCAATTATCTGGACTGTTGTTGTAAAAATGTCACTTTTTTTGATTCCGGCAGTGAAAGTTCAGTAATCACTCCGACTGTTGTTCAATGATTTAGAGATATAGAAAAAAAGAAAAGTGAGGACATTAAGACTTCCTTAAAAACACATACACACATAGTTTATACGAAGGGTGTTTAAGGCTTCAATGCCTGAGTGAAGAGAAGCCAGTGTTTGTGCTGTGATCATTTCATAGAGCTACACAGCTTTATTCCCTGTAGTCATTCTCATATCTCAGTAGACTCACAATCTTTCCCCATGGGTTTAATTAGTTGTAAGTGTTGAGAATGGTAGGCAGGGGGCAGTCTTAAAGCGTTCTGACCAGTGTCAACGCAATTCACACTGCCAATAAGGAAAAGATAAAGGAGCAATGCTTCATGGTAGCTGTTTGTGTGTAAGAGTTTTCCTTTTCTCTCCTAAGCCAAGTAATAAAAAGGGAAATTTGACTTGATTGATTTATGAGGCTTCTTAAATGTCATTTAGAAACACTCTCTGCTGTCTCTGAGACAAGGCAAGAAAAAAGTGTGGCTTTCCCTTTCATCAATATTCACGGGCACAAATTGTCAGCGTGGCCTTAATAAATTTGATAACATGCTTTTATACTGTCTTGTGTGAGGACTGCGTGAGATTACAATGAAAGATGAAACAGTGTTTGTATAACAACACCTTTATTATTCATATGTTTCATTTTGAAGTGGCCTCCTCATTAATCTAGGGTAATTATGGCTGTAACACTTTGGAGACTGGATAGCGGAAACATGCTCGGAGAGAGAAAACCTCTCTCAAAGACACTCAAAACAACTACTGAGGCAGTGTAATTTACAGCAGGCTGCCCTAGATAACAGAGAAGCTTGTCTGTGCTCATGCGCGAATCTTATACGCGCCATTTACTTTGCACTTAGTTACTTTTCGTTGCATTTCAAATGCATTTCAGAAAAAAAGTCATTTCAAAAATGTGATTTTGACAATGAGAAAATATCTTTGTTGGGATCTGTTTTGTTCCACAGTAATTATTCAACTGATATGAGAGGACTCAATAAATGATTAAAACATCACAACAAGCATCAGGGGGTGAGTAACAATAATGAGCATAAGAAATGGTCTCAAGTCAAGTTCTTGAAAAAACAAAAACATGTTTATATTATACAATAAATACATTACATAAGACATTAAACATCTGTCTTACTTTATAGCAATGATTCCCAACCAGAGGTGGGTCTACCCCAGGGGGTACCTCTGCAGTTGCCAGGGGTTATGTGGAAAGATTGTAGAGTATCCAAACTAATGTGAAAATATACATATATACAAAACCCACACTAAATATCCACATACTGAGTCAGCTGTAACACCTGGACACCTATGAGAGTATATGGAAATGTATAAGCAAGTGTGGAGAGAGGTCAAAAGAGCTAGCTAAAAGTAATGGCTAAACGGTGGAAAAAGCTATCAGATAAGTAGAAATAAGTATAAGCACTAAGTAAGTAAGTGTAAGTCAGTTCCATTACTTAAATTGGAACAATTTAAGTTCCATTATAAGTAAGAAATACTTATAAGGGTAAAAAATAAATAACAGATGAACAATTGAAACAGCCTAAAGTAATGGAAAAATAGTTGAAATAGCTTAATGTGTCTGATAAATGGTTCAAATAGATTGCTAAATTAATGGATGAACAGTTTAAATAGTAAGCTAAAAGTGACGGAACAGTGGAAATAGCTCCTATAAAATGGTATAAATAACTAGGTAAATGTATCAGGTACATGGTTGAAATAGCTAGGTAATGGCTGAAACTGGCACTCAGCGACTGGCACTCAAAGTAGTTGTACAAATGCAAAGTTGACCAAACAAAACTAAATGTTGACAGGTCAATTATATAAAACATTATTGTTCCATATAATTAAATATCGAATAAAACTGGTTAAAATCAATTCAAATAAGCCCATTTGGAACATGATGAGTGGTATTGATGAACGGTTGTCTCACAGGGCTGCCGAGGCACGTTGGACAACAAAGTTTGGGAATTACACCTCTGCAGTACAGTGTCTTTCTGTTGCAGCTTTCGTAACACTCAGTTCTGAGCATTTCAAATGATTTATATATGATGTTATGTTGATTAGATTTCTTGACTTGTTTAGGTTAAACACATACTAAAGACCACATTGTCAATATCAGCATTCCTATAATTAGACTACTGTTCTAGCCAGAGTTCACCTCAGAGACAATATGTACTTCACTAACTTTAGTAAAAACATTAAATTCCCTGTGAGACCTGCTGGCAGACTGCTACTAGCTCTTTGAAAGTAAGTAAGGAAATTTAATCAGGTTGTTTGTGATCCAGTTTGCACATTAACTATTGATATCTCAAGCCTTCTGCGATTACATGGCATGGTAAGACTAATTCCATTATATTATAATATTAATTACAATCCTAAGGGTCGCATAAAATTGTTGGCTGTCATTTCCATACCAGACTAACATCCAAGGGGCAGGGTGTGCATAATTAGCCTTCAAAATGAGATGCGTGCGCATTGGATTACACTGTACTTATCTCCTGTCTGTTTCTCCATGAATCCTTTTTCATCCGCATTGATTGCAATAATGCAAGCTGATGACTGTGTGTGCTTCTTAAATAAGCAAATCACACATACAGAAAGATGTTGTGCTTGTATTTGCTTGTGTTAATTTATAGAGCATAAACAGGGTAGGGTTTGCTTTCATTTGCAGAGCGGAGGGCCTTATTATTCTGGTTCTGCTGTATGACACTTCTGGGTTGTGTCCCAGTAGAGAACCTCGCTGAAACTGGGTCGAATGTTAAATCGGCTGTTGAATCAGGAACAGAGCAGGAAAGCCTCAAAAGGAGGCTTGATGTTCTCAAAAAAAGGTATGATGGTAACAGAATTTTCTCCTAATTTAATGATGGTATCATCATATGGACTTATTTGACATTCAAAAGCAGATTTGTTAATGTGTGAGTTAACATAAGTACTGCTTGTTAGTCCAGTATTAAATAATCAATTGCAAATTTCGCAGTGTAATGCACTTACGTAGTATGCCATTTGAGCTCAGTGTTAAGATAGTTAAACATAACACCACCAGTGTGCTTAAGTGCACTTATGAAATACTGTAAGTCTGCACGCCTTGCTGCCTTTCTGTTGAGTGATCTGCATGTTCCCAGGACTTTCATGCTTTCTGAGTTGAGTACAGAATGAACTTGATGATAATATTCAAATATATGTGCACATAATTTTAGAATGCTCAGTGCAAGTCACCTCCAGATGTAACACCTCTGAGGCTCCATCTTGACAGTGTCGTGATGTAAATTGGTCCCTGATGCAGTGTCTCTCTTGCCTCCTGGCACACGTTATTCTCAGCCCTGATACGCAGCAGAAGTTGCTGCCGAATGTTTTCACCCAAAAGCTACCAGGCTTTTAAAGGTGTTGCGTGAAAAAGCATTTTGGAGTTGTGATCTTTTTTCTGTCTCACATGTATCAATATATTCTAGTTTCTAGTTTAGACTGAACATGGTAGAGTGACATGTACCACATCAAACACAGCAGAGAAGGCAGTCGTTAGAAAGCAGCTCTGACATGCAGCAGGATGTTCCAATAATGTTGCAACAATTTGTGATGAGTGTTACCCCAGGTTACACACAGCAGTAGTTGAAGCTGCTTTCTAGGGTGTTAGGTCAGGGGGTGGGTTGATTTGTCTTGTTACTCGTTCATTTGTGTGTGATGTATCTGAAGATAATTGGAGGTTAATTGAGGCGATACTTGCAAATAGCTTTCAAAAATGAATAAACGACCTAAGACTCATGTAACATTTTCAACATTAGTTTATCTGAATGTATAGCTATTGTGAAAAGGATTGCAACAGTATTTTCATTAAAGTTTGACCTATCCTTGACATGGCAGAATCTTGTTTGACGTCCAAATTGCCTCTTGTAAGGACGAAACTAAGCATTGCAAAAGTGAAAATTTTCCTAAGGGTTGACAAATTGAATACACTTACGAAAGTCCTCATAATTATCACTCAGTCACGCTTTTGTTAGACTCCCTATGGTATATTCTTGTAAAAGTTATTAAGTCCTATGCTATTAGGACTATGCTACTCTACTATCCAAGGGGGATGTTGTCATGGGGTCATGGAGGAAATTTTGCTAAAACTGGTATTTTACAAGAATATAAAATCAGTAGTTAATATTAAAAAAAATACACAGGCGATTAAGTTATTACGATACATGAACCACACAGTAAACTCTAGGGCCATAGAACCAAACAAAGTGGCTACATGAAACTGTCCTTAAGGGTCCAGTATGTAATATTCAGGATGATCTATTGACAGAAATGCAATATAATATCCATAATTCTGTTTTCAGTGGGGTGTAAAGACCCTACACAATCGTTAGAAAGAGCCATTTCTATCTACATACACTATGAGAAGTCGGCATGTTGCGCTGCTATATTTCTACAGTAGCCCAAACTGCTCAACAAAGCGCATTTTGTCACTGCGTTGAATACGTATGAAGAAGAAGTAGTAGTAGTCGTCTGGTTTGTTAGAAGTAAGAAGAGAGGTGAAAAGTCTTCTTTAGCACAAGAGCCAAGAGAGAGTGTCAGACACTGTGTGCACTTACAAAGGGAGGGGGGGAGCGGTGACTCAGCCGATGGGTGCAATTCGCAACCCTCAACACTAGATGCCACTAAAACACTGAACCTTTAAACAAAAACACTTATTTGTTATTCTGCTTTCACATTTTCTTGACACGAGACTGTGTGTGTGCACGCGAACAGTGATTGTCCCCTTTCAGAAGCAAAGTTGGAAGTAGCGTGACAGAGTACCACAAAACCTCTTAGAGACAGGGCTGGGTGTTTATTAAGACACCACGATTCGCTTCGCTTTCCATCTTTTACCAACAGTCAGTCTTGTGTTTTTCAAACCGTAACCAATCCTGTCGAACCATAACCATCATTCAGTTTATTAGTATTAAAATGTTGACTAATCCAGCTTTAACATGCATGTATTAACCACTTGGCATCATAAGGGCAAAATGTAATTCCTTTGTCTACATTAGGCTAAACATCCAGATAAGTGTAGGCAAGGTTGATAGCCCACTGCCACTGGTGATTAATTACAGAGACAGACACCTAGCGCAATCCAGTAAAGTATCAAGAACCACAGTCAGAGACAAATAGGAGAGTCAGGTAATTCTAGGAACTGACACAACAAACGTATTATCCAAGCCTTATCTAAGAAGGGAAAACTGTATTTTGGGCACTCGCTCAGCAGACAGAGGAAGCGCAAATTGCTGCATGGATCCACTGTGCTCCAGCACAAAACCATACAGAGCAGAGCTTGTATCTGATGAGGTTCTGAGGCAGTACAAGGAAGTTAGTCACACTGATCAGTCTCTCAGGGGACATTCATTTAATAGGATAATGGTATTGAAAATGTGACATAGCAATAACTAAATTTTCAAAAGAGGGGTATTACAGTTGAATATTTATCTTAAAATAATTCCTTTCTCTTGAGCAGAACTGCTTGTTATGAACAGTGAAGTTTATGCCATGAGTTCAATGTCATAACAGAAGGAATATATTTCACAAAGCCCTACAAATCTTTAAAGACAAAAAAAAAAAAGTTTTGCTGGCGTGCATTATGCATTCTCCTGCATTCAGAGTTTAGGAAACAATTTTATTCTTGACTTCATCCTCCATTTTGTATGAGTCTAGAATAACATCAGAATTTTTCAAAAGAATAGTAATTGGGGCGTACACCTCGCCCGACTCAACGTGCCGATATAATTTAATAATAAGCAAATTCAGCTGAGAAATCTGACTGCTTTGTTGTGTTGAGTGTTGCATGCATTTTGCACAGTCACACTTCAAAGTGGAAAGTTAACTTCCAGAATCACACAAGCAAATTTTGAATTCTCATACAGCACTGAGTGATCGAATATAAAAGCATGCACTTTTCATATTGTTACTTTTATCAATTTCGCTTTGGAAACTGAAGTAGTTTTTGACACTTGCTTCCCATAAACAACAGTTGGGGGTAAAAAATAGCATTTTCCCTGTGTATCACAGAGGCTGATTCTCACATAAAGAAAACATATCTTCAGTTGTCAAGCTCCTTTGTGAGCCCTCCGAAGACACTGCAGACAAATATACTTCACAATAGGAAAGGAAAAAGCTATAGTGGGCTTTCACGCACCATTTTTGCCTTTCTCTCACTCATAAACTGTGAGCCCTAACTGTACAGACCATTTTGGTCACTGCAGCTCAGATGCACCTTTAACATTTTTGCTCCGTCTCTTCCAATTGTTCAAATTCCGGCCAGAATGACAGAGGGCATACGGCATGCAACAGTGTGCCATTTCCAAATCACCAACAGGCAAACAGACGGATGGCATGCATCATTACTGTGAGTTAATGGAGCAGTAGTTAAGATTCTGCATATGCAGACTCAACGTCTCCTTGTCCAAATTGTTTCAGGCTTTTCATCCTGCATGGAAAGCACGTGTGTGAGTGTCCATATGAATAAAATGTTGTCGAGAGGAATGGTGGAGGGCAAAGCACAGGCTCTTACCACAAAGCAAGAAGTCCAAAAACATTAAGAGTTGGATTATCTTGGAAAAGGCCACCAGCTGTTCCCGCTTGTCTTCAACAATGCATCAGCCTGATGGCAAGTTACCCTCCATCATGGAGCTAAATTTCCAAAATGTGCTGCCAAACTATTTGATATTTATCGTGGAATTGGCAAGTTCTGTTAGCTTCTGTTCTGAAACGTACCAGCAGCCAAGACCCTGCATTACTCATGCACCCACAGTATGGTAGACTTTGGCCTATTAATTTTGTTCCAGGATATGAGTAATGGCTCTGCCATTCTTTATGTGGCCACAGGGGTATTTACCTTTGATTTCTTAATCATGTAGAAACTCCAAAGTTCAAATAATGTAAGTTTGTGCAAACTTTGGCTTGTATTAGTTGTAATATTAATTTAAGGAGCTTTAAAACAGCATGAATACAGAATTTCCGTTAATAGAGCAATGCAAGTAGAGTGTCTGCTTCATCTGGAATACAACTGTTACAAAAACGGATGGTCTCAGGCGACCAAACACTGGCATTTGTCTTCCCTTAAACCACAAACCACAAAGTTAGCACATGAGCAATGAATGTTATGATGCCTCATCCTCAGGTGACCTTATTAGTCAATTCCTGCTGTCTGTCACCCCACCCACCCCGTCAAGTGAAGAAGGCTGCTCCCTCTCATTCTCTCTCTCCTGTCACTTAATCAATGCAGACTTACACTCACGGTCTTCCAGGGAGCAGACGACAAATGATTAGCAGTCATTTTGTTTAGGCTGCTGCCGAGGGAAATCTAACTCTCAGGGTTAATGTCCTAGATGACACGAGGTAAGCTGAGGAGGAGGGATCTCCCTGCTTATCTGCTGATCAGCACTTTGGGTTATCCCTCTTCGGGTGATTGATATTAAGTAAGGTGCTGCCGAGGTGGGAGGTTCACTGTAATTGTGGGCAAATTATTTTGAGAAGAAAGTTAGTCCCTTCTCTGATGCATATCAATGAGAAAGCTGAGAGCCCCATCTAATCAATCAGCGCAGAAAGCCAAATCGCTCAGGTTTGTCTTGTCAGGTTTTTGGCTGTCAACTACATGCTTGATACCCGATTTCTTAGGGAGGGAAAGCAGAAAATAATGTGCTACCGGTGCCATTAGAGTTTTTGCTTATCAACTATTAAACTGATTTTATTTTAATCAGGAGAGACTTGACTGAGTAATGTGAAACATGTAAAACATATGATACAGTGAATATAAGAATGTGAAAAGTCTTTAGACCCTATCATGATGATGTGGTAGTGTTTTGGGATGGTGAAGCCACAGAGGCATAGAAATTCCCCCCTGATGGAGGTTAGACACGGATGGTGGTGGTGGTGGTGAAGAAGGGATGAAGAGAATGCTAAGGATCTGGATGTGATGAGGAATTTGCTTCTGCTGAGCTTGAACTGGGTCTGGATCTGATGAGCAGAAGATGAATGGGATGCAGTGATTCGTACAGAAATGACAGCTGGCAGCAGAGGAGAGAGCATATTTTAAAGTTTGATAGTGACTACATCATTGGCTGTGCCAATCGTGGTAAGATCAGATTGGAAAACTAAGGGAGAAAACCCTAGTCAGCTTGTAGAGGTCAGAGAGAGAGAGAGTTGTGAATCATTGTTGCATAAAGATAGTCTTCCTGGTTGAACTTACACTGAGCCTTATTAAACTAACTGGGGCTCATGAGGCTTGCTCATAATCACTGAGGAAATTGTGGAGAAAGACAATATGTAACAAGTGTCAAGGTGTTCGCCTGATAGCCATGATTTTTTCCCCACCACCTGCTGTAATTGGTGGTAAATTGGTCACCACAAAGAGAAGAGGGACAACAATCATCCCCTTAGGCAATCAAATAGGTCAGTTAAAAAGCTGGCTGCTCTTTTGTATCTAGGCAAAAGCTATACAAGACCTTTCCCACATTTCTTTAAATGACCCAGTTTGGTTTGTTTATGAAAACAAAAAAGGACATCTGTAGTCAAATGAGGCTGTTTGAATGTCCTGAAATGTGTAAAGTTTAATTATCAATTGAAATGCTTTAAATTACATTCAGCACAAAGTCTGATAAAAAAAACTTGGCAAAAGCTTGCCGACTCGTCCCACACATGTGCAGTAGATCGGTGCCCTTGTAAGCAAGGATTATACTTTCCGTGTCCGCAAGTACGCAAGGGTCTGCGTGACAAAAAAAAAAAATCATAGGGGGTAGGCGTAGGGTCTGTGTAGACGTCCACGTGCCTCACGTTTTTTGTAGCTGCGACTAGGAAAGGCCACAACTGTAAGATAGTTTCAATGTTTGTACCGCTCTTATTCTGTATTTACAATCTGAATAATGGTTTAACATTTAAAGTAAATCAAGAAACATCTGGCTCGTGATGTAGCCTACAGAACATTCTCTGCTCATAAAACTTATAAGCAATTTGGAAAAAATAAAAACATAAACTACAGAAGTAGTACAAAAGGAGACTGTTGCTTTATTGTTCTAAATAGACATTACATTGTTAGTGTACAGTTGTGGTTATAGTACTTGCTTTTAATTTGCTTTTATTTTACATAGTTCCAAAGCAAAAATCTATAGAAGATAAAAAGTTTTAAAGTTTGTATAAATCAGTGAATTACAGGAGTAGCCTACGCTGTCTTGGACCTCATTCACTTAATGGTAAGGTTAGCTAGTTAGGCTGTGTGTTGGAGATCAGTAATTCACTTGAAAGATATTTAGTTAAATGGTTTAATTAAGGTTAGGGTTAGGATGTGACAAAAATAATCATGACTAGTCGACTAATTGACTAAATAATTAATAGATTAGTCGACTACGAACATAGCCGTTAGTTGCAGCCCTAGGCAATGGTTTTCTGTTGTGTAGCTACTTTACTAGACATTGACCATGCTTCACTTTGTATTTTAATGTAAAAAACACTGTATGAGACAAGAAGGGGAAAAGTCAATAATTATAATGGAAAGCCCCGAGAGATCCTGCAGACCATTAATAATAGGTATAATTTCCCCAATGGCCACTCTATTGCATGATGTTGATGACAGATCATTTTCCCACGTCGAACTAAATTAAACAGCAGCACATACAGTAATAATATTTTTCCAGATGGGAAGAAGCAATACCTCATCCCACGCAAGTGTCTGAGTTTTTAAGAATGACATGTTTGTGTATTATCTTGATTCTCCATGACAGTTTCAAAGTATTTTAGTGGCGCTCATTTAGAACAAACTATTTCTACGTCCGCCGTAACTGCTGTGTGTAGACCTGGTTGCAATCCAAGATAGATGAATGCAATTAAAGACAGTCAGTTTCCACCAGACAGTGGTTTTCACATAAACACCCTATACTGTACGGATCAGTGACAGGCTTTTCTAATAAACAACAATAATTTGAGAAAGGCCAAGAGAAAGCAAAGACATAGAGAACTTTTGCAAAGGTTAGCTTGAGATCTTTTCCACATATACAAAAGCCCTGAACAACGAGCACACCATCCTCTCCAGTTTCTACATAACACAGGAAATAAAAAAGCAGGTATGTCAGCAAGAAAAGCACCAACTCCGTGGAGTCCAGGTGGGTGCGATGGAAAGGAGGGGGCAGGTGCTAAGAAAAGAGATGGCGGTGGAAACTGTTAATGAATGGCTATTGGAAACTCTGGGCGGACGCTGCGTTGAAATGCTTACTCGTCCGTGATTAATGACTACTAGGCTGCTGTAATAGGTACCACTGGGACCTCAGACACTGGCACCTTTTTATAGAATAGCCCCAAAAGAAAAAAGATGAAGAAGTCCCCATTACAGTGCTTCTTCAAGGGGGGAGATAAAAAGTCTCAATGTGGCGCAGGGAGCTACAGTCATATCATAATGTAGCTTTTCTCCACACAGCAAAAGTGTTTTGTCAAATCAACTGAAAAAATTAATCACATGAAACACCTGAATTTTTTATTGCTCAGCAACTCTGAGTTGCTACATATGCGGACAGTTACATTTAAAAAAAATACTTTTATGCTGAAGAAAATTTCAAATAATCATTTTACTGTTGATAAAAGAATTGGGTGTGGGTGGGTGGGGTGGACACATATAGTGCATCTGAATTAAGGTAAATATGAGGACGGTGTACATGAGTAATTACCTTGCATACAATTTAACCCTTTACAACAGGTCTTTTCTAAATCGCTCATGAACACATTTAGTGGCTCACACAGTGATTCGGAAACTAACACTTGTATGTGTATGACCGCAATGCATGCAGTGGCCAATAAATTATTCATATCTCTTTTGTTCTACACATTACCTAATCCTCAGAGTAAGGAACAGAGTGCTTCTCAGGTTCCTGTTACAATCCATTTGACTTTAAAACAACTTTGACTCTATATGTGTGTGTGTGTGTGTGTGTGTGTGTGTGTGGTGCACCATACACTGCTAGGGTTTGTATGGTGAGTAACATAATATCTTGGCTGCTTTATCCAAATAAACATTCATCTTTGCACTCCAAAAGCACTTCCTCGAAATACATAAATTCACAAAATTAATCTTACTGTGTTCCACATGAAGTCAGGCACAGCAATTCAGAAATGAATTAATCACTCCAAACACAATTGCCTTGTTTGCATTTTTCAAGGTTATTTTGAACTGATTACATGTAAGCAAGGTTGGTTAAGGAGAGACTATTTGTTATTAGTAACAAATAAACACAAGCTGTTTCGTTTTGTTCTGTTCAAGTGCTCAAGCTGGGACATTTTAAAGTGATTTTTTTTAAGTTCGTAACAGTCTGTAAAGATTCCAATTTAGTTTAAAATCGTCTCATCTCCATGGCGCTGCTGCAGGTTACTGATTTGTAAATGCTGGTCTGTATCTTTCTGCATGATGATTAACTTTTAAAATAACATTTACTGTCAACAAATTGTGGTCTTATCAGTGAAAGTCATTTTAGCAGTTAAGGCAGTGTGGCGAGCGGGGACATCCTTAGAGCACAGTCCAACAAGAGCTTGAGGAAGGAAAACAAATTATAAAACACAAGCTGTGAACACCTGGTGTGGAAAAAAATACTGTATATTTCTATACAATGATTTGGATGTATGTAAAAAAAATGCTATGCTATGCTAACTATTTTCTCCTTGTGATAAAGTGAATGGGTGTGATGGTTAAGTTGGTTAGGGTATTGTTATTCCAATGTTTAAAAAACTGAGATAAGTTGGGTTAGGGCTAGTTTGTTTACGAGAAAACTGGCGTTTTTTTGTGAACAAATGATGCTTTCCTTCAGTGCTTTTGATCAAAACACATTGTGTGTGTATTAACTGAGGTAATTGCTGCAATGTAGCTGTTGCACAAAACTCAAGTGGTTGCATGATCAGACAAACAAACCAACAGTGATATCTAAACCACATTTTATGGAGGTGAAACTCGAAAGTAAACACATCTGAAATGTCAGCAAGAAAACGGTACACAAGTGGAGACGTGGAGTGGAGATGGCACAGCAAAGACAGTCTTTGGTGTGAGAGACCCGGGTTCAATCCCCCACTGTGACACATCCACCAACGTGTCCCTGAGCAAGGCACTTAACCCCTAGTTGCTCCACAGGCGTGCGACCTCTGACATGTATAGCAACTGTAAGTCGCTTTGGATAAAAGTGTCAGCTAAATGAATATATTGAAATTGAACTACGCCATGTATGGAAGGTCAAAGGTGAACCAGGAAGGATCATTTTACCTTTTGGCTTTGTTTTCTTTTCCAAATAAGCCCACTAACATGGGGGTTTGTTCAAAAGCTGTATATTTACTGTATTTATTCCAGCACTATGCAACTACTGTAGTGAAAGACAATACTGTCTTGTGGTCGACAAATATTGTTTGGTTGATGCATGTGTCTATGTGGTAAATGTACACTGTAGTTAGTGTGTTTTTGTTTACATTGTTGTCCTGTTTGTTTATGCTTGTTCTGTGTATGTACATTGAGAGCAATGTTAAGATCAAATTCCTCGTATGTGTACACATACTGTAACTGGTCATTAAAAGTGATCCTGATTCTAATTGTTCGACTGCTCATGTTTCTTGCCCCATCTTATTTTTAGCACTGTCCCAGATCTCAGCATTCAACTCTGTAAGGACAATGTTATCATAACCAATAGCACTAATGATAAAACTACATATTCTGTATACTATATACTATAAAATCCATGTTGTACTGGATTTATCCTTTACTGTATGCATATTTACCACCTGTTGGAATCATCATGTATATAAGTTATCTCATATTTACTCAGCGCAACGCAACTGCTTTCTACTGTATTAGTTTAATGTCAGACAATGTGTTTGTTGTTTATTCTAATCCTATCATGGGGAGCTGGGC
>JAPMOB010211535.1:0-28716 GCA_029875015.1 Lepomis gibbosus | reverse complement strand
CTCTATTTCTCATACACACACACATAAATACAACGTTGTTTTCTTGATGGTATTCTTTCTGACAATGGAGACCATCTGTTCAGGCACAGTATTTTCACATACATCCCTACCAACACACACACACACACACACACGCATATTGCCGCCCGCAGTGAACCCACTTGGCCTCTATGTCCGCCTTCTCCCGTACGGCATGGGCAACTTGCTCACAGTCGTAGTATTTTTTCTTGGCTTTGGCCAACTCTTTCACCGACTCCTGCAGCTCTGCTTGAATGCCACTCAACTGATCTATGGTCTGCGAAAGAAAAAACAGGCAATTTGTGAGAGGCACGTTGAATCAACGTGAGTGTGTGGAAGGACGTTATAGAGAGGGGTGAAGAACAAAAATTGCTTCAGGAAAACATGACTAACTCCCACAGTCCACACATTCGCTCACCTTTTTGAGCTGCTGCTCCTTGTAGAGTCTAACAGTCTTAGCGGGCTCGGATACTTGACTTTTATAGTTGTCACACACGTTGAGTCTGGACTGGCTCACCTGCACTGTGCCTTCCAAGTAGGACCTCCACACCGCATACACATTTCTAATTGGAGAGAAAAGGCATGTATATGCTGGATGGTTGGAGTTCTATAAATTGCACTCCCAAGGGCAATTTGTTAGAAAACCATAAATTTCTCCTGCTGAGTGGCTGGATTTTTTAATTCCCTACACAACTGTATAGTTCCAACTGTGGACCTGACAAACCATATGTGCATGCACCTGTAGGGGAAAAAGATTAGTGTAGAAATGTTGCAGTGATTGCTAAAATCAACAAACACAAAACAACTTAATCTGTTAAATTGTCTTTCATCTGAGTGGTACAACTGACTGTAGGTACAAGCAGTAGGTACAGCTGCAAGACCAACATTTGTTTTTAGCTGAGCTCTGTTGGAAGTGGTGTTGCATGCTTCCATATGTCATACGCACACACACACACACACACACACACACACACACACACTCCTACCTGTAGTCTGTTCTCTGGTCTTCAGGGTTGATTCCAGGCCAGTCTCTCTTTAGGTACTGGCTTGCTAACTTCTGCAGAGCCTGAAAGCACAAGTGTAAATATGAGGAACTGACAACAGTCAGAGGCAAAGTAGCTCATGTTTTCTGATTTGCTGGTAGTGTGTCCAAATTACAGTAAGGAGAGACTGCTAATATTAGTTAAGAAAATAAGGGACAAGGTGGAGACAAGAACAAGCATTCTGTTGAGTCAAATATTTTCTTTGTTAGTATAATTTGGAGTGCATTATTGCACTTATAGTATGACCCCTAACCAGATGGAAAAACGAGCCCATGTTAATATATCTGTTCAATCCCTCCTGTAATTGGCATTGTAATGGGATTGTTAGTGAATTAACTGTTAACTTAGCAAGAAGCAGTTTAATGTACATTGTGCACTGATTTAGAACAGAAGCAAAACTATTGACCAGCACTATGTTCTTAGTGTCTAATATACATATGATTGTTATAAAGTATAAAGTATTTTAAATTACATGAATGTGTAGAGAGATTTTAAGAAACTGCAGCAGCACTGCTAGACATTTTTCATAACATAAGAACCATTCTTGGCACACATGGCACACTGTTGATTGATCATTTAGTAGCTTTTACTTTACATCCTGTACATATTTTAGTGCAAAGGATAGCTCTAATATGGCTGATTTGAAATTCATTCAAGCTCTGTTGCCTCACGAGTGCCGTTTTCTTTTGAACAGTCATTATATTTCTGTTTCAAGTTCACAACTGAAAAAATACCACTATAAAATGGCTCCCTGTCAGCAACAGCGAATCCCCAGTCAGCTCCTGTGAGTATGAGCAGAGACCCGGGGGCTGCTAGAACGGGTAACCTACATCGTCTGGACTGGGTCACTGTGTCAGTAGTGACAACTCGCAGACACTATTCCGCTGTGCGCCTGCGTGCCTGTGGATGTGTGGGATGGGTGGGAGAGCAAATCCTCATTAATAAAACAGAACAACTACAACAACCCCATCAGGACAAACAGAGCTTAGGGAGACACTGATACTCTGTTTCTCAAAGCCGCGTTCTGTCCTTTATGTAGTTCATCACTCTTCTGTATAATTCTGCATGTAAATCTGGCCTTCCAGTTCTGCTTACAAGTCTCCGCCTCAGTCTCCCGGTCATCTACTCTCTCCACCCTTCATGATCCATCTCTAACATTATGATTTGCGCAGGCATATTTTTAAATGCAACACTATCGCTCCCCTCACCCCCCCCAACCCGGCCCTCAACATTCATTTCCACATATTTCCATCCTCTCTCCCCCCGCTCTACTATCAAGCTGTTTGGTCGCCTTTGTTTTCAAATTTCTACTCCTCTCTCTCTCTGTCTCTCATCTTTGCCCTTTTTACCTTTCACAGATGGCGAATGAGGCCATCAAAAACATTTACCAGTTCTTGACACACAAGCTTGTGTCCTGGGGGAGACAGTGGCCCAGTGACCCTTGGCACCCACCTGCTAAATCCTCTACAGCAAGCGAAGAACCACACTTTTTCAAGAAAAGAGTCATCGCTTAATCTAAAAACAACTGCTCATTACCTCTGCAGTGTTCCTGTTAGAGTACATTGGCGTCCAGCGGGGTAAATATTTTGCAATAGTTTAACTTGGTGAGTAAAAATTTGCATCATACCGTGTCAGAGCTACCATGAAGTGAATAAAGTTGCAAAGTTTAAAACGTAGCTTACATGAAGATGAGGTAACTCATTTCTAGCTAACTTGTTACCTCAGGAAATGGTTAGCCAATGCCAGCCTCACTGACGTAAGCTACAGTCAGAGGTGTGAGTGCCAGAAAAATACCAGATAAAGTAATTCACACGCACGCAAAGAAAAGCCATGGCACAGAAACTGCTCTGTCCAATGCATGAGGAAACACGTTTGTTTCAAGAATTGTCAACCTCTCTCTCTTTCTCTCTCTCTGTCTCTCTCTCTCTTTCTCACTCTCCAGGGAAGGGTGGAGTGGGTGTGTATGGTTTTGTTGAAAGACTGTGAGGCTGTGTATGTGTGTTTGTTAGAAAAAGTATAGAGAAACAGAGTGTGTGTGTGTGAAGGAGAGCTGGAGAGACGCACAGCATTAAAATTGCAATAGAAGTGCCTGTGATTTAATTGCGTTCCTGCTGTATGAACAGGGATTATTTGTGTGTGTGTGTGTGTGTGTCCGTGTGTGTGTGTGTGTGTGTGTTGGGACAGGCAAGTTAGACAGCCACTGACTGTGAGCTGGCAGAACAACTGATTTGACAGCTTGACTTCGACAACCACAAATATCCCCATCAATTTAACTCGCGCAAGTATTCACGTTGTCTGATGATCACTCAAATTCCCAAAACATAAAACATGCTGCTGGACGAGCAAACCTAGTGAACCTACACCTTCATAAAAGTAAAGTAAAACCTAACCAGTGGTGACACATTTTACAACACCAGAGATCTTGAATTGTTTCCAGCTTAACATGGAGTTACCCCTTAGTTGTGTCCCCTAGTGGACATCAGGTCCTTGATCCCTAACTTTTGACATTTATTAAAGATATGAGAATCACATGCTTTCAAACTTATCTTAAAAAAATGATCACATGTCCATTATGTACGTTGAAATTCCTCCTGTTCATACTGTCAGGGGACAGAGGAAATGTCAATTCCTAAGGGACTATGCAACTTTTTGATGTCTGTTTCTCATCCGTTTCATGGAAAAGTCTCGCTTCAGTTGTCTCAAATATAACAATCTTCACTCTGGGAGAATACTTGGCCCCTGCACTTTTTAATGCTCCTAGTCTATGTTCTTTTTCTGGCGCATGGGGTGAAGCATAATCTCCATAAATCCACAACTGTCTAGGACATAGATGTTATGAACTTGTATCTATAATCAATCAAGGCCCCCTTTTACAGTCTTCTACTGTTGAAGCCTCAAATTACCTTCAGCCCAACTGTAGATTTGGACCCTCATCTCTTAAATCTTCACAGCATGTATGGAGAGGAGCAACAATTACAGCGACCAATAACCGATACTTCAGTGTACATTATAGGCATGTGGGTGTTGCAGATTTGAATATATCCTTTATTTATACGTGGGAGTATCTTCACAAGCCAAAAGATAATGTAGTGGGAGTGATGCCGTCTTCATGTTACGTCACAGTGACCCCATCAGACAAGACAACGACCCCCTCCATTTCCCAGCTCCAAATCTTTTTTTAATGCCAACTTAAAGCGTCTTAGATGAGTCTAAGGTGACAGACCTGTTATCGGAGCAAGAGCAATGACAGATAAACTTGGCACTGACTGAATGGTGAAAGGCACACTGATTGATTTGTGGTGGCTTCACTGCAGTGCTGTTGGCTGACTTGGGAGGATTTCTGATGCTCCCTCATGATGATTTTCCCTCACTTCCTCTCTCCAGCCATCCCTTCTTTTATGGCATCTTCTTCTACACCCACCACCCCAAGTTTTCCCCTCTCTATATTTTTCATCCTCCCTCCAGCTCTGTATTTCTTTTGTACAGGACATCTTATCCCTCCATACTCCTTTCTATGCCGTCACTACCTGACAGCCACCTGAACAGCGTGTTGCTATGACAACCCCTCTGCCCTTCCTGCATGGTCTGGGTAAGGTGGAACTGCTCCTTTACACACACACACACACACACACACGCATCCTGTTTTTGTGATCAGAGTGGCAAACAGGGTACCCAGGCAGCAGGATATCCTGGGGAGACCAGTGTTCGTGTTTGTGTGAGAGAAAGGGCTTGATTGACAAAAAAAAAGGAAAAGGAAGAGGAAGAGAGGCTGAATATTGTTGAATATTATTATTATTATATTATGTTGGTTGGTAAGCTAACAGGCCTGTAATTATTTTCATCATTGTGAATCTATATGAGTTAATTTGCGTTTTCACAGCTGCATTCTGGCATTTCCTAAATTACAGCTAAGTTAGGATGACATCTTGTTCACTCACTTTCCAACACAAAAATTTGTCCAGACCAATAACCAAATGTACGTGTCCAGGCAGCTCTCAACTGTTCAAACAACAGCAACTTATAACTACTTTAGTCAACTTAATTGAGATGTACTTCATTGAGTGCAAAGTGTAAATGAAAAATGTATTAGAGATACAGCCAGTTTCTACGATTCATTCATACCCACCCATTCTTCACTGCTCACTCGGCTGCCCATCCTGTCAAACAACTCTGCAGACAGTCACCTTGATACCTCAGCCTTGTGTTTACTCTCACTCCATCTCCTGTCTCTGGCTCAGTCACTTTCGCTCACTTTCTCTCTGCTGTCTCTCTTTCTCTCTCTCTCTCACCCATTCCTCCCTGTCTTTTGTGTGTCTGCCTTTTCAACCCCCCTCACTTTCTCAACTTCCTTCTAAATCAATATACTTGATTTCCTTCCCTGTCTCTTCCTGTCTGCACTTCTCCGTCCCGAAGCTCTCTGCATCATCAATGTGTGCATTGGGTTAGGCCATCTTAGACATCGACAACTGCCGAGTAAGCTACGGTAAAGTCAGGGGATAAGTAAGAGGAGGGTGTATGGAAGCGGAGGAAGGCAGAATGACAGAGGATACAGAACTATGGTGCTTTTGCTTAAAACAGAAAGATTGCAACAGACAGTGCTGATGTGTTGTTAAAAGGTATTGCGTGTGATGTATGTGTGTGAGAGAGAGATAAAAGAGAAAACGTCACTTTCCTCATCTATCTCTCCTGACTTCTTTCAGACTTCTTTTCCCTTCTACTAACCTTGTCAAGATCAATGTAGAACAAACATTGGTGCCATATTGACAAATATAGACAAATGCATGATTAATAAATTAGCTATAATGGATGTGTGCATCAGCCATTGTTATGTAATATATGTGCCCATGGATGGGAAGAAGAAAGGGTAACAGGAATACAGAGGGAGGAGGAGGTAAAGAAGGAAAATTAATAAAATATGGAGAGGAGAAAATGTAAATAGAATTAAAAAGAACTCTGTTTTGAGTGCATTTTACATGTGCAGATTTTCTGATGTGGGTGGACTATTTCAGCTCTGATGTATAAATTGAACTTAAGAATTCACAAGAATTTGTTTAAAGAACTTATAGACCATGAAATACACCCATACTATTAAGGCTGATTTGCATGTAACCGTGCACTAGGAGCACACAGAAGAACACCGACACACAACAGTAGCCACAGCAGGCTGGCCTTTTTGGGCAGTACAGTGAAGTGTGACCCCAGCCTAAAACTATTCCAGTAATGTTGCTTGTGGGAGGGGACCACAGGACAAATAGCTTATACTCACATGCTAACACATTCACACACACACATAGAAAACATGGAGCTTTTGATTGACTGCTGGTAAGTGCGGCAGACTCCCTCACAGAGGAGACGTCTGGTCTGTCAAAGTGAAAGGACAAAAGGTTAAATGGCAGCATCTTCACTTTCTTTATCACGCTGTCCTCTAAACGCACCACCTCCTCAGCTCTTCCTCACCAGCTCTTTCACTATTTGGTTCAGAGCTCATGTCTATTTCTTGCGCTGCCTCTGTCAGTCCCTTACAGCTTGCGCCCCTCCCTCCGTCTTACCCCTTCCTCCACTTTTCTCTATGGCTGTCTCTCTGTTGGACGAGTTGATTGGCTGGATTTCTGTCTGTATCGCAAGGAGGGGGCCGATGAATAACCACCAATGGTCGATCTACCTGAGTGTCTAGCAGAGACAAGATGCAGAGGCAGACATACAATAATAAAATGCTAAAATTATATTATAATATGATATTATATTACAGCTTGTGCTAAATAATATGTGTGGTCGTCTATTTGTCCTAATTTCACATTTAGTCTTACTTCTAATAAACCAGACAACTGGTTTCCCATACGTTCATTTATTTGTGGTGGTCCATCACAATATCAACGCTGAGGCCACATATTGATTTTCGATTTTTTTTACTAGGCCTATTTGAAATCATAATTGATAGCAGAGCACCATAGCGCATTTGCGCAGCACATACTCTTGCTCGTCCTTCTCCATCTCTCACTCAACCGTCCCTCTCTTTCTCGTTCTCTCACTCTATCGCTTTAGCACTGTCATTCTGTGGGAAACGCTGGACTACTATTGGGGTGGCTGTGGCTCAGGAGGTAGAGCGGGTTGCCCGTTAAGCGGAAGGTTGCGGTTCCTTGGGGAAGATAGTGAACCCCGAATTGCCCCTGGTGGCTGTTCCATCAGTGTGTTAATGTTAGTTTTTGTTTGAGCACTGAGCCTTAGTGTGATGGTGAATGCAGATGTAGTGTAAAAGACTAGAAAAGGCGCTATACAAATACATTTACTACTATTACTAGTACTACTTCTGCTTGTTTTTTGTACGTATTCAACATACTGACAAAACGCGTTCTGTAGAGCAGTTTGTTCATTTGGGCTACTCTAGAAACATTGTGGTGCATCATGGAAACGTCCATGTAAGAGGACCCGCTGTGTATGTAGATAGAAATGGCTCATTCTAAGGTAATAAAAACGTAACAGGTCATTATGTAAGGTCTTTACACACTTCTGAAAAGATTGTTATGTATATTATATTAGATTTCCGTCAACAGACCCTCCTAAATAATACACACCTTTAAGGGAGCAAAAACTAAGTTTGCTTATCGGACATTGTAACAAAATGTATTTCCCATTCATCATCCATTTATAACTCATACATTCCCAGACATTAATACACACACACATACGTGTACACACACGTACAATTAAGAGGGAAAATCCATTGTCCTACAGGGTAGGGGGGCTGTTGCTAGGCAACCTCTATTTCTAAGGTGAACAAGGCGGTGCTGAGGGAGAACAGAGGGAGATGGAGAAAAAGCAAGGCAGAGTGCGGGAGAAGGGCAGATAATGAGCGTCTGAAACCAGAGGGGTTGTCCACAGGAAACTCACACTTAATCACTCAAACCACATGCAAATATAGACACACACACACACACACAAGCCAGCACTTTTATCCGCTCTCGTCCCACCTCCTTCACTCTCTCCAACTCATATGTGAGATGAGGATTTAAGGGCTACAAAGCAAGGGTTAGTTGTGTGGACAGCTGAATATGTGAAGGTTGATATGTCGTTAAGACAGTGATGGGTAATGTTATAATGTTTTTCATTAAGCTACAGGAGGATTTTGCCGCTGAGAGCGTTTCTCAGAGTGTCTGTGTGAATGTGTGTGTGAATTTGCATGTAAAGGGAGCTTAAGCAGAGCAGCTTCAAAATACAATAGAAAATTGTCTGTCACATTGTTGGCGGCAGGCACTGCTTGCTTTCTACATCAACATCGCTCAACTAATGCTGAGTAAGAGGAGTATGCTGACACAGCCTTCTACTGGGAGATGTATTTTGGTTGTGTCCCGACAAATCTGCAGCCCGCTACAAAGTGGCGGTCTAATGGGTGGGTGGAAAGGAAGCAGTTGTTTTTGACAACCGTATTTAGAAATATACTTGCAAATGTCTTCCCCTGAGTGTGAATACTGATGATATAGCTGATCATATAGCCTTTTAGCTCAAAAGAATTAGGATCAAAAGCTGTTTAAACAAATGTTATCTTAACCCAAAGCAATTAAACAATTAATATGCCTATTTTCTTCATGACTGATTGATCATTTAGTTTATAAACTGAAAGAAAATTCTACAAAATGCGAATTTTAATCTCCCTTAAATGAGTGCTCCAACATTTTCAGCTTAAAATCTGTTACTTAGGTCCACCTGGCTTTAAACCCCTCAGTAAGAAAAAAGAGAAAGAGAGAACCCTGCCTGTTCAAGAAGTATTCTCAGACTGCACAGATCATTTAGGGTTGCAAGTAGCAAAGATAAGAAGTAGTATATGCTCTAACATATCTAACTTAGCATAACTAACGTATATGCTAAGTCATCAGTACTGCTTTGCTATGCAGCATTTCATAAATCTGAAAATGAATGCTCAAAAAAAAGAGAAAATGGGAGAAAGAAACACTGAAACATCTGTGAATAACCAAACAGGAATACGGGAAGTAAAACCAAATGTGACCTGCAGCACATATGCAAGTTTTTATTCATTATAAGAATGAATCAAAACGAAACTATTCTAACCGGGTAAAGTAATCAAGTATATGTCCTCATTTTCATCAACAGATTGAGGGAGACACTGCATGCAGCTGCAGTAGTATACCAACAAGAATTATTTAAACCTTTTATACAACCACTTACTGTTACTCAGTTACAAGATATGATTCAAGGCTTCATTACATCTATTAAAACAACTGAATGTGTTATACATTGACTGGTAGAGCTGAGTTTAAGTAACTAAAATCAATTTATCCCACCACTTAAAAAGACACAATGTTGCTGATGACACCATAAAAAGGATCACATCTTAAAGAGGTATTAGAGCATGCTGCTGTATCTGCATAGAAGGTCCTCTAATTGCATGAGGACATTTCAAGGAGTTTGCAAATTATTAGCTCTGCCAATTCTTGGCTTGAGGCCTAGTGAGCTCTAAAAGGCAAAGTGGCACTTCATTGATGCGCAAGACTTTCGTTTAAACATTGTATTGTGTTTTTTAATCTCATCTGATGTGCTTATCACATCCTCTGACTACAGCTAAAGTGTTATTTAACAATTTAGGCAACATTTAAGGGTGTACTCACACAATCCGTACCGTGCCCAAAGCACGTTTAACCCCCAAAGTCTGGTTTGTTTGACCAGTGTGATCGCTCCATGCTGTGCCCTGGCACATTTAGGTTGGACTCCAGCACGGGATGCATCTAGTGTGATCGCTAACCGTGGCCGAGCAGGGAACCCAAACACAAACTCCACTGTGCCGTGCAAGAGAGATTTTTTCGATACTGACGTCCTGCTACAGTATGTACAGCGTGCTTACCTCGCCAACCCAGCTGTGATCTAATGTTAGCTCTCTTTATTAGCTAGGCTGCTTACATGCTTGCTAATAACATTTAATGTGGGTCTTTAAGGTGGGCCCCCGACATTGACAGTTGTGTTGGACAGATTTGTACAGCGGTGTTCATGAGAGAGAGAGAGAGACAGAGAGAGAGAGAGAGAGAGAGAGAGAGAGAGGGAGACAAGGTGCTGCACGTATATGCTGAAAGGCCAAGTTTAACTGCAAACACTGAGCACTTAACGCAGAACTTCTGAGCCTTGTGGTCAGGCTTTAGGAGAGTTCTCAGACTGATGTACTGATACTTGCTTGATGCTTCACATTTCCCTTTTCCTCCCCCGCAATGTCCTCAAGTACAATAGTGCTGTTGAAAAGGAACTGCTGAGATTTGAACCCAGGATTGCCTGTTTACAGGAAAAGCATTTCAACTAACTCAACCACAGAAGCAGGTGTTCCAGAAGCAATGCTTTTATTGGCAAATGCGACAAAGTTTTTTAAAAGCAATATATTGAATTCAGCAATGTATTGCTTTTAGTGCTCATGAAAATACAATACAAAAAGTATGATCAAAAACATGATAAATAATGTTTTGGGCCTGCAATCCACAAAATGTGAGATCTGCAGCTCTTGTCGGCTGGAAATGTTTTAATAAACCTTCCAAACAATCGCAATTTTATTTTTGTGTTTCTTTCTGTGCTGGAGTTTTTTAAAGAACTTTATGGCTTTATCTAGTTTGTTATTAAATTTGTAACAAACTTTAACGTGTGTCTCTTCATTATACTCCCACACAAAAAAGCTGCTTTTAATGGTCAAGCATAGCTAATAGTTTTTCATTATATTCCAATCAAATTGATGTTCATTTATAAATTTTGCTCACGGATAGTAGTTTCTAAATAATGATACCTGTCTATGGCTTTGTATGCCGTATAGGCCTATGTCAGCTGGTTAATATGCCTAATCTTCACAGGTCTTTAGACCGCGGTGGAAACACACACAACAATGGGCTGAAGGAACCTTTTAGTTCCTTGAAAAGAGATCCTTTCAACTTTTGGTGGAAATGCGGCTTTAGGCTTAAGCCTATTTCTTTTTCTTTAATGTTGCAAGTTATTTTGTGTGAATGGATTGGTGTAAGCATGTATTAGGATTTGTATATAGTCACACAAATTGGCATTCTTTGTACATTATAATGTAAACCGAAGTTAAACATTCACTGAGATACAAGCCTTGTGCTGACCATTGAAAAGGCACTGCTGGGATTCGAACCCAGGATCTCCTGTTTACTAGACAGGCGCTTTAACCAACTAAGCCACAACGCCATATAAACTCTGTTTCTAAAAGCGCTCTTTAGCTCGGCAATGTTAAGGAACATAGAGTAGGAGCACAAAAATATTATTTTATTGTCTGTGAATGAGCTGCTGAACAGCCAAGTTTTACCTAAAATGTTAAAGAGGTGAAGTGTGAAGCCAGGTGAAGTCTAACTGCTAACTGTGGCGGGGGGCTCTCTCTCCCTCATGTTCCATGAGGGAGAGAGAACAGGAGAGGTACGGATGTGAGAGAGAGAGAGAGAGAGAGAGAAAGGGACGATCGAGAGAAAGTGCTGCGCAAATGCGCTACAGAGCTCTGCAATGACATGCGATTTTAAATAGGCTTAGTAAAAAATATCAGAAATCAATCTGTGGGGCTCAGCGTTGATCTTGTGGCGGGCCGCCACAAATAAATAAACGTATGGGAAACACTGAGGTGGTGTTGCTCATTTTTAGGTTCAAAATCCTATTTAGGGGTTGTACCAGAACATACATGGTTACATGGTTTAATTTCCATACTGCACCTCTTTTCAACCTGTGTTGATGTCTTCGTTTTAGCTCTAAATGATCTTTGTTGGGAGTTGCACATGTGCAGTTCCTACTTAAGGACTACTAGCCAATCAGAGGCAGAGAAAGGCGGGACAGCGAAAAGACGGTAAACAGCTTTGATGTAGCTGTAGGCTACATGTAGCCAACCAGCTTGGCAATATGGACTAAAGCAAGAGTTTCAGATTGGTGAGTTAATCTGTGAGAAAAGTATTTTTCATCCATAAAGATTTAACTGAGCTCTGTCTCTACATCACAGTAATAACTTTATGTCCATTGACTGCCTGGAGGGTAGGTAGTGTTTGGAAGGGGAGAGGTGTGTGCTGCAGCTCAATGTTTTTCCACCAGTGTTTTTGAGGACGTGTCGGACTAGCCGCTCAGCGAGCATTATGACACGTATTTTCTTGTGAGATCACAAGAAAGGGAAGTAAAGGCTTGACTACAAATGAGCTGTTTTCAGGCAGTTCAGAGAAGACTTTTCTGTGGGAGATGGGAACTCCCTTTTGCGTGGATTTTGGGCTTTTTCATTTTGCAAACCTATTACATGCACAAAAAGATATATAACTCAATAAAGGAGAGGGAAAAAGGCAAAATCCCACCTCTTAAAGTGCTCACAGCAAAGCACAACGTCTAAACTTTTGCGTCAAGCTGTAGGAAAGTTCCAAGACTGATGTACTAATATGTGACAGCTTCTTATTAAGAAAGATCCTATATCTGCATTTCTATGTTCCTTCAGGGACTTCCCCCTCCTGAAAACAGGATACGAAAATAAGATCTACAACATGATAGCTCTATTACAGTAACTGTTCGGCTTATGAGAATCTTTGGACCTAAAAATACAGGCCACAAAGATTTAACATACTCAACCTAGTCCAACACATTAACATGTATTTCTTCTTGTACATTACTTCAACCTCCACCATTAAAACGTCTGCACTTGTACAGCAGATAGTTTAAAATTAAAAAGCGGAGATGCATTGTGAGCACAAAGGTTAGGGGGTCTGTGCAGTTTCTCAGGGAGATCAGTGCAATCAGTTCTGTAAACATGCGGTTAAGCACATATTAAACAATAGTCCAGCTAGTCTTACCTGTGCATAGTCCCTCTCCAGCTGTCCCTTCTTCAGACTGTAGCTCCTACAGAAAGAGAAAGAGACAGATTGTTCAAGTGTCTGAAATATACTGAAGAGATTCATACATATTACAGTCAGAAGTGTAACAGCTATATTCAGTCTCATCAGATATCTCAGGAGTGGACTCAGTGACCTCAACATTATGCAAAAGAGAAATTACAGATTTTTTTCTGTCCCCTGCTCTCTCAGCTTCACACAACATCCTGGCAACAGAGACAGTCGAAGCTCTTATCACAGCCCAGGAATGTGCAGAATGAAAAACATAACATTAGGTAACCGATTACACAGACAGATAAATTTATCGCCAGTGTTTGCTGAATGAAAATAGCAGCATGACTACTTATATTTAAATATCAAAATCATCAGTGTGTACTATATGATGCACTAGCAGCAAGAAGTAAATGGCTCAGTATAAAACATCTATTTTTCATCTATTAAAATGATCAACCAGATCCCAGTTTTAGTAAACTCTTGATGTGCCATGGGTAGGACTCACATGAACGTCTCATGTGATTAGATGTGATCTCCAGTCTTTTTAGAGATATCTGTATTTGTTTCTGATGCTGTTTGTAAGTTTGTATGTGCTTTTTTGTGTGACAGGCTATGCTTGTTTTGTGTCTCCTGTCGACCAGTGTGCTAACTGGTCTAAAGTTTAAATTATGTAATAAATTGTAAACCTACAAGAACAAGGCATTGCTGGGATAAACCCAGCATCTCCTATTTACTAAACAGGCAATTCAACCAACTAAGTCTATAGCAACCTTTCAGACAGCAGTGAATTAATGTCTGGAAAATAACATTAAAAGTGGATTTTTGTTCAAATATGTATTAACAGTGGGGGTACAGAACAATGATTTTCTTTATTGATACATCAGTCAAGTGTTTCTTTTTATAAATGAATAATTTAGTCAATGAAAGGTCAGAAAAAGCACACATTTTCTGTGTTACTGTCTACAGGCCAAGGGGATGTCTTTGCTTATTTGTTGGAACAATACATTCCAAAATTCGGTTTATAATGGTATTGAACATGTAAAGCAGCAAATCCTCACATATAAGAAGCGGGAACCAGCAAATTTGGCATATTTTCTTGATAAACGAAATCAATCAATCTATTTGCTTTAGTTTAGCATGGCAATATTGCAGACTGAAGATACCACCAAAGTGATTGCAATCGGTTGCTAATGATTGGAATCACACAAATGATCCCGTACTAACTCCAATATAGGAGAGATTACTTATTGATATCTGATGCCACACTCACAGAGAAAAGGTACTACTGTCCTTCAGACCAAGGATCTCCTATTTACTAGACAGAAACTTCAACCAACTAAAGGCTTGTGCAGACTACATGACTTTTAGCGTCGTCTTGAAGTCGCTGTGGAGGACACACTACATGACCGATTGGTAACAGGGGGTCACGCACTACACAAGCTGACAATGACTCACCCGACGCTGGTCTCCAAACCAAGTTTTGTCAAGAAAGCACGAGAATTGTGAAGAGGGAAATGACATGAACCTACACACAAAATAGCTGTTGTTTGTTATTATAAAGATAGCAATTATAAATACAAAGAATATAGGTGAAAGAATGGATTAGCACATGCAGGTAGCAGGGATTGTCTGAGCTACAGAGAGAGCTGGATGTGAGTAAAAAGTGTTTTGCAGTGAAAAAGTAGCTGCCTGTTCTGCCAGCTGCGTGCTCTCATTGGCTGGATGTGGATATCGAGTCGGCTGACTCTTCCAGATATTTGGCATGCTAGATATCTGGCAGGCGTCGGCGATGTGTCAGAAATGTGTGAGAGCCGTTTTGACCATAGACTGTATATAAGGTTTTGACATGAAAAACAGTTTGAATAAAACCAGTACATTGCATTGAATCATGAATGAAATTGAAACAATACATAGATTACACAGACTTGTATGACTGGTATTGACAGATGCAAGATGGATCTAGATTGGGTGGTGTAATATCATAACTAGGAATGTCTATTTTGAATAGTTGCTGTTGACTATTATCCGTTACAAGAAATAGCAACAGCTGAATCATAGTGTACCAATTCAAATATTAATGCACAAGCAAACTGTTTTCTGACTCCAGGCATTAAGAACACCCACAATAAAAAATATCTACCACAGCATGAAAGCACTGAACAGTTTGTTTAGGTGGATATTAAATTAACATGGCTTCAAGAATCTAACGCCACATCCCTCTGGCTGTTATGAAAACACAATGGCCCCAGGCTTTTACAAACTTTAAGTGAAAACCATCCTTTTAAACAGCACAGGATGCAGCCCAATGATCTATTCTATGTATATGTAATATTAAATTAAAGGGTTTTTTCATTGGAACTTCAACTTACCAAACCAATGCTATTTAAACTCCATACAGCAGAGTGTGCGAGGGAACTTAACAGCTACAAGCAGTGGAAAACAGTGGAGGAAGACACTTACTGTAAGTGTAGACAGTATAATTACTGCCAAATCTCTCTATGCTAATTACAGCGCAAACAAATAGGCAGTGCTTCTTGTCAAACGTTTCCCAAGGCATCGTTTTGTGCTAAACCTGCTGTGTTTCTGTCTGTTTTCTAAACAGAGGCTGCTTTACATTTCTTGGGTTTAACAGCTAAAAGGAGACATGAGAAATTTTTAATGACTGAAGCAGCCTTTTAAATCCTGCACAGAGAGGCGTGTCCAAAAATGCAATAATTCCAACTGTCAATGACCTACTGCAAGCAGCTGGAGCACGTGTTTAGTGCTTAACTCCACCCCCGTGAGTGTCAGTTGAAATACTACATGCGCCCGCCCCTGATCACACAGATACTTCCACCCCCACCCTTCAGTACTAAGTCCGGTGTAAGCCAGACATGTTCACACAGCTCCACAGGCCTCGTTGGCGCAGTAGGCAGCGCGTCAGTCTCATAATCTGAAGGTCGTGAGTTCGAGCCTCACACGGGGCATGTGTTTTGAAATTCAGCAAGACTCAAAACAACAAAACAGCCCAACTAAGGTTTATGAGGTTCAATAGTATGTGCCTGGCTAAAGTGCAGATTGTTTCCAAATGCCTATATCGATTAAACTGGGAAAAAGATCTGCTGATTAAACTCGTAACAATTGCATTCACATGACAAAGACTTATTTTAGATATAAATAATTCTGTATAATCACAACAATAATGTGATCTCTCACTTCAAAATGAGCTGAACATTATCACCCTACTTTCAAACATGACACATACAGTGCTGTGCAAAGGTTTTAGGCAGGTGTGGAAAAAATGCTGTCATGTAAGAATGCTTTCAAAAATAGAAATGTTAACAGATTCACAATCATTAACTGAAACAGAATCAGCGGTGTAGGAGGAATACAACTGGGTGAGGAACAGCCAAACTCAGCTAACAAGGTGAGGTTTCTCAAGACAGTTCACTGTCCAAAGTCATACACCATAGCAAGACTGAGCACAACAAAACACAAGGGAGTTATACTGCATCGGCAAGGTCTCTCCTAGGCAGACATTTCAAGGCAGACAGGTGTTTCCAGATGTGCTGTCCTAGCACTTTTGAAGAAGTACAAAGAAACGGGCAATGCTGAGGAGCATAGAGGTTCCTGGAGAGCAGTACGAATGAGTGTCTGACAGTGACAGTGACACTGAAGTATGGTGGAGGTTCCTTGTAAATTTGGGGCTGCATTTCTGCAAATAGAGTTGGGGATTTGGTGAGAATTAATGGGCTCCTCAATGCTGAGAAGTAGAGGGAGATACTTTTTTATCAAGCAATATCATCAGGGAAGGAAACTGTTTGGCCCCAAATTTATTCTGTCATTAAGAAGTATCTTCAGTTTAAAGAAGAACAAGGAGTCCTGGAAGTGATGGCCCCAATCGAACCCTGACCTAAACACCATTGAGTCTGTTTGGGATTACATAAAACCGAGAGAAGCAGCTGAGGCTGCCTTAATTCGCAGAAGAACAGTGGGTATTTGTTAATGCACATCTACAAACATTTTCTAAAGTAATCTACTGCACCTTCTTTCAACTTAGAATAGATCATGTTTCAGCCATAATCAGCCTTCAGGAGTCCCTCCCAATGTCCCAAACCAAACAAAAATGATATACATAATCAAAAGGGCTAATGAGCAGCTCAGCTACCCCATATCTGTACCAGATCAGTGAGATAAAAAAGAAAGGGGTTTACTGGCCATCCAGGCCTAGCTGTCTGAATAAATGATAACAACCCTTTAGCAAACTTTGGAACTTATAATTTGTTGTTCTAAAAATAGACCTACTGAGCTTACAGCATTACTCTCAAGTCTTAGCTTTAAGCAGTCTGTGTTCCTGAGTTGTCCTGTAAGTGTATTCTCATCAAAGGATAAATAAAGGTCATGCTTTGTTGTTACAAATCACGTCCTGCAGACCAATACTAAAGTAGACTGCAAATGAGAAGTATTACGTTCTAAAAGCACCTCTACAGTTAATTCTGGGTGACTTTTGGTAAGAGCAGTTTTACTATCAGTTGAAAAGGCACTGCTGGGATTCAAACCCAAGATCTTCTGTTTACTAGACAGGCACTTTAACCAACTAAGCCACAGCGCCACACAATGTTAATTCTCAATATTTAAAAAATAAATGAAATGAAATTTATTCTATTTATTTATCTTTAAAACACTTTTACAAGAAGCAAGCGTTTTTTTTAAGAAATGTTAAATCTTCCGATTAAAAACGCTTTAATTTCTCTCGGGTTTAAATGGCAATGTTCTGAATTTGAAGATATCTTATCATTGCAACCTATACAAAACACAGACATTCCTTAACACAGGGACACAGGTACACAGCGCGATAAATTAAAAAAATAATAAAAAATACTAAATAAATTTAATCGCTATGTAAAAAGAAGTCATTGCAACTGGCAGCTTGTGACTGGAATCACGCTAACAATCCTGTGCTTACTGCAATATTGGAGCTGTCTAATACCAAAATCAATGCAGAAACGAGACTATGGGGATTTGAACACTAGCTCTCATTTTTACTAGGCAAAGACTTTAACCACCTAACACACAGCACCAGCTAACATCATGCTCACCTCATTCCCAGACATCTTAAGATTATGATCCTTGGTTGGACTGTTGACTCATTATCATGTCTTCTTTACGCCCATTAATACATTTAAAAATACAAACACATGACATGATATCATCTAACATGATTTTTTTTCTTAATGGAATTTGAAATTGAGAGCGAACCACAAGGCAGGGTAAGGTTGGTTTATCTAAGGTGTGGCATCATGGCACCATTAACCTGGACTACAACAGAAACATAGAGTCGTTAGTAATGTGTGTATTAGGGCTGAAACGCTTCATCAATTAAATCGATTAAATCGATCCATAAAATGCTTTGTCACAAATTCTTTGCATCGATGCTTCGTTTAATCCATGTAACTATACAGCACAGTGTTTTGCAAGGACATTTATTACTGTTGCACATCACGCTTAGCCTATGCTGTAAACATGACGTGATTATGATAGCGCTGTTTGCAAAGTGGAGGAAGAGAGAGAAAGCAGTGAGGGACAGAAAATAAAGTGTGGGATTATTTCAAGCTAAAGAAATCAACAACTCTGTAATGTTACCGTCCATCCACTCTTAAATGATACTTTTATCACCTCGGCAACAGCACGACGGCACCTTATCAGAAAGCACCAGTGTTCTGCCAGCGGACCACAGACAAGGTAACAGTAACAGCAACTTTAGCATTTAACTGAAATCATGATTGATTGTTGAGTTGAAGGTCAAAGTAAGCCGCAGACCTCAGCTGTAAATGTGCACACGTGCGTTTGTTGTTCTCCTTTTTGACCCGTGAGTTGTAACCTCACAGTCAAGAGTTAACTAGGTGTGGGGGAGCTGCACCTTTTAACTCCCCTGCAGCTCTCTCTGTAGCTCAGACAATCCCTACTACCTGCGTGTACTAATCCATCCTTTCAACCATATTCTTTGTCTTTATAACAAACATAACAAGCATGTGCAGGATTGCTAACTTCCCGTTTCACATTTCCCGTGTTTTCTTGATAAAAGTGATTTGGAAACCAGCGTCGGGTGCCATAGCTTTTGTCAGCTCCTGTAGTGTGTGTGTTTACCTGTCACCGATCAGTCACGTAGTGTGAACGCCACAACGTCTTCAAGACTGCCGTTATATGACAGCAAGTTGTGTGAACAGCACGGCCATCGGCCAAGGCTGAAAGTCGTGAAGTCTGCACAAGCCTTTAGTATAACTTGTATAGCACTCGGGTGATGTGTGTGTTTGTAAAGCAGCTGTCTGGTTGTTGGTATGATGTTTGCTGTATGACACACAATGAATTTTAAATATCTATCGCCTATAAACGTGCACAGCTAATCCCGTTACCTGTGGGGAGGGGGGGCAAAAGTACTTCTTAAAAGACGTATCGATGAATCGCTCAAATAATATATAGAAGCTTCGAATACTAAAATCATCGTACCTAGTGTGTATTTTGACACAATATAAAGAGGACACTGAAAGCCTATGTATGAATGCAGTTTTCTAAACACAAGGCTTGATGTATAAAGGAGGGGATTATGTTTGGGCATCTTAAGTTAGAGGTTGCCATTTTAGCAATGCATTTGCATTCAGATCATTTGGACATCAATGGACATGTTACTGATTTTTACCAATTCAAAACAGACCTGTTTCCATACACTCATTTTAATTAACATCACCATTCCTGGTCGTGTTCATTTGTGGTTTGTTTAAATTTTTAAAATTTTTAAAGATATCCTTAAAAAGGATGCACATCTATCAAAATGTACATCCTACACAATGATAGATAATGGAAAGACATTGAACTGAGGTGTGACCCAGGAAGCAAGGCGAGTAGATTATGAAAATGTGTGTTTCCGGGTATGTACACAGGTGGTGAAATCTGGTGATGAAATCCAGGTTGTCACAATTGAACTCAAGATTTCCGGTTTACTAAACAGGCACTTTAACCAACTAAGATACAGGCCTGCTGCAGCGCACCATGAACTGAACACTGTGTCAAAACTCAACCGCCTGCCACTGACCAATGGCTAATGTTGTAACAAATGTTATTTCCATTACCATGTACAGAAAATTATGGACATATGTGACTGAGGAAATTATTGTATGACAAGTAATTCCCCTTTGAAGGTTTATAAGACTCCAACCACTACTTGAATCAGTGTGACAGGCCCTAGCTGCAATGCAGTGAGGGGTGAAAAATCCCCTTGGTTCCATGTGACAGTGGCAGAGGCATTTAACTAAGTGTGTTAAGTTGCCTAACCTTGGCCAAGTGGTTTCATTTGCTTACGCTTAACCATTCCCTTAGTGGTGATCCCAATAAAATTGGCTCTAAAGAGCTATCATGCAATCAAATGCACAAAGACAGAATTGTGCTGACTATAAAACAAGCACTGCTGAGATTCAAAATTCAGGATCTCTGCAAAATAAATCTGTGGTTAAGTATTTTGCTCAATTAGAGTAAAACTGTCTGCTTTAGCTGAATCTTGTGCAACTACGGAGAAGACAATGTGTTTCCGGCACACACATGCCCAGTGCATGTGAATGGCCAGTTAATGCTTGTTTTCAGTTGTGGTTAGTGACGACCACAGAAAAGGCACTGCTGGGATTCGAACCCAGGATCTCCTGTTTACTAGACAGGCGCTTTAACCAACTAAGCCACAGCGCCACACAAAACTTGTGCACAATATTTAAAAGATAGATTTTATTCTATATATATGTATATATATATGTAATTATTTATTATGAAGAGGTATTATTAATTGTTTAGATTCTATAGGACATGTTAAACCTTCAGATAAAAATGCTTTTTTTCTTGTGTAATGGTAATAATCAGACTGATGATAACTGAACAATGATTGCCATTGACAACCAATATCTATAACAACACAGTGCCAGGTGATCCACAGGGAAACTGGGTTGAGATGTAGTGACTGTAAAGGGTGTAGAACTTTATTCACATGCACAGAAGGATATACATTTGTTATGTTTCTTTCTACGTTGTGCCACTTCCATGTGTTATTTTCTAGTTTTGACACAAGACCTTGTGCTGCTGACCACAGAAAAGGCACTGCTGGGATTTGAACCCAGGATCTCCTGTTTACTAGACAGGCGCTTTAACCAACTAAGCCACAGCGCCTGCTATTATGCAACCTGCGGCAAGAGAAAAAATAACGACAGAGTGCATTACAGCATTTTCTTGAGAATCCTGACTCATTTTCAAGTGAAGAAATCTTTAGAAATTTTCTGCTTTGGTATTTTAGTACTGCGGTATACTTATATCACTACCGTGGGAGATACAAGTCAACACCAGTAGATACAGACACACACACACACACACACACACACACACATCCTCGGTGGGATCATTGGACATGTCTAGTCTTCTTCCGCCACCATGGTTACACTATGGACACCCAATTACCACCTACAAACATCTCACACACACACTATGCGTGTTTGTACGGCACTGTGTGTTTCAAAAGGCAGAATGAAAAAACGCAGAACAGCCCATTCAGGTTAAGTCTTGAATGGTTATTTTATTTATTTAGTTTTATATCACCCGCATGCTGTTGGATCATGTTGTCATCATAAACAATTATGTGCAACTAATAATTCTGTTGTATTACTGTAGTAAGGATGTAGTGTACTTCTCCTAAGACGCTTGTCTGTGTCTCCGTTCTCCACTTGTGTCTGCTCGAAGAAAGGGAGAAAGAAAATGCCCGTGATGAGTGAGTGTCTGACAGGAAATAGTTAAGTGCTTGATAGTGGACACTAATATTGTGTCTCAATTTGCGCCATTCCATACTTACACTTGCAATTTTGAGTGCATGAGTGTGTTTACTTCAGGTATGGCAAAAAGCATTGCACTTATGAGTACACGGATGGTACACTGGTAATGGTCAAAAAGTTTAGTGTTGGATGCTGGACACTTCTCATCCTCAACGGTCGCCATCTTGGCCACGTAGCGAAAGGGGGGGGGTCTACCAATGTATGTTCAAACTTTTAAAAATGTGAAAATTGTGAAAAGTACGTTCATTTTTATTAATTTCTACTAAAATTGAATTTAAGTGAGCAAACAATGTAGCACATACTGTATTTTGGCAGGTGACAATCATCAAATTTCGCAATCATCATTTCTGGTAAGTGTACCACATCCATGTTCGATTTGAGATAACACAGCCCTGTCGAAATGTAACCACTACGCATGTAAGTACATACTGTACACAGTGTACTGCATGTTAGTGTCTTAACGGAACTATCCCAGTTGAGACACAGCTTAAGCCCGTGTACTGTATATGTGTGTGTGTGTAAAAGGCAGAGAGCGGGAATGATCAGACGTTGGAAAACAGCTGAGATCAATGGTTTAGAGGACACAGCCTGAGATCAGTGACAACAGGATAAGTAACATGAGTCACAGAGAGACAGGCAGTGGAGGGTGGTCATGTTTTCACACTGTGTGATCACCACAAGACATAATAAAGCATATTCTCTGCAGTTCTTCCTCCCCAAGACCAAACAGGCATTTGGGCATTCACTATTTTTATTTAATTTCAGAATACAATGAAATGGACAAGTGACAAGCAACAAAATTGGAAAATTGAAGAGAATGCTATCGATTAAATCTAATTTCCCACTACTATTTAGCCTAGTTAATTCTTTAAGGGGGTGTGTGCTAGCATTAGCAAATGTAAAACCACCACGTCAGTTCTCTTCCCACATACATTTGCTGAAAACGCTGAAAAACCCTGCTAGTGCAGACTCTCTGCAGCCTTACAAAATCTGTTGTTATGGCTAACTCTGGCTTAAAATTGTGGTGTTGTGCTATAAACAACCTTGTGCTTTAACTTTCCTGTGTTGGGGGTTCAAGGAAAAAGGGAATTCCAGTATCAGAACATTATTACTGTGCTGTGACACAATCAGAAAATCAGAAAACACAACCAGTAACCAAAGGAAGGTGGCCCCTAACATCATAGAAACTACTGTTCTGATTAGTGGTGGTTTCTGAAACACGAGATGACAAAGCAATAAACAATTAAAAACCTTAAACAATTTTAAGTGAAATTTAGTGGATGTCCAACCGTCACAGTTCAGGATAATCTGAAGTAGAACACTTGAATCTGTCACAGAAAAAAGTATTGACACTGACTGACTGCTTAGTGTGCTGCCATTGTAATTTAATCAGAGGAAATTGTATCTGTTGCCATTGCTCTGACATGGACTAAAGTTAATTAAACTTAATGTTTTCTATTATACAAATCCTGAACATGCTGCAGAGGCACATGGTAACAATTGGTCTGGTTACTTTTCCCATGGACAAAATATCAGTAACTCCTTGCAGTACAATATAGTTCCAGTACAACAACACCATAAAACTGCAGGCTCCAAAATGGCCACACAGTTGAATCAGCTGTCTGGCACAGTCTTGATAAACACTGAACAACATCAACTTCATAAAGTTAAAAAACTGCCTTGCGCATACCAGTCCCCTTTATATTTAAACACAAACGTTTTAACGAATTATCTTTGCCTCATTTTGAGACATCATTACCTGGGGTCCTTCTGCAATTTTGAATAACAGCAGAGGTTGTCTGTGTGCTGTCATTTAACCAAATACAGAGGACACCTAATTATATTAGCAGGGTGTGAATCAGCATTGCATTAATTTGAGTCTTTTTCCCCCAAATTGATTTTCTATTTTTCCCCTCCTCTTCCTAAATTATAGAGGCGGCAGTGAAAACGATTAATGAGGACTCTGATATAATTTTGGGTTCAAACTGGGGAGCTACTCAGCGTGGAGACCCATTAGGTTTAATGATATGCAGATAATTCCTTGGGTTTGGTCAATAAACTTGAGTGAAACTGAAAATTTCATTTATCCCAGTATACAAATGTGCCACACAAAACACAGATGTGGTGGAGTTGGGGAGGGGGGTGAATTACTAAACCCTATCAGGGCCTTAGTTCTAGTCCAGCCGAGTCCTCTCTAGCAGGCATCACATACAAAAGCTGGCACTTTCATCCTTTGTTTTGTTCTTTGGTTTGTCATTGCTGTCATCTCCACAATTGATGATGCTCTTTGTAGATTCTTCATAAAGCACTGTGTCTAGACTACAGTATATTTGAAAATTATGCATTTGACAACAGGGTAAGTTACAAGTTCTCAAAACAAATGCCGTCTTCACAGACAGGTAATATGTTGTGAGCCACACCATTTCTTGCTTATCATGATAACAGATTGTGAACACAGCGCTGCAGGGCAAAACATGCCCTTTGCAAAAAGGCCATCATCGTGGCACTCTGTATAGTGTCATGATGATGCAATTCGGTTTCATTCACTGATCCAAATCTACAGATAAACCTGCTGTATTGAAAATCTGCTACAGCTCCCGTTGTTGAGGTAAAGTTACAGTCACCTCCAAAAGTACTGGAACAGTGAGGCAAATTCCTTTGTTTTTTTTTTGTTCACTGAAGGCATTTGGGTTTAAGATCAAAAGATGAGTATGAGACAAGAGCTCAGAATTTTAAGCTTTTATTTCCTGGTATTCACATATAGATGTGTTAAACAACTCAGGACATATCACCCTTTGTTTGAACCCACCCATTTTTCAAGTGAGCAAAACTATTAGAACATGTGCCTGTCAGATGTTTCTTGTTCCCCAGGTGTTGCCTTTTGGGTTGATTGTCCAAACATTAAATAGCTCTGCATGACTAGTCTAAGTTTTCATCCTTCAACCTATAAAGACTACATTTCCTGGTAAAGAGGATAAACCAACAAGAAGACCAGAGAGCTGTTTATGGGAGAAAAGCAAGCCATTGTCAAGCTGAGACAAGAAGGAAAATTGACCAAATTTGCAAAGAAGTACAGAGATGAGTCGCAAAAGATCTGGAACACAATCTTTTGGACTGATGAGACCAAGATTAATCTCTACCAAAGTGATGGAAAGGCCACAGTGTGGAGAAAGAAAGGAACTGCTTATGATCCAAAGCATACAAGCTCATCTGTGAACCAACAAAACAAAGGACTTCATCAGGGGGAAAAAAGTGGACGGTTTTAGACTGGCCAAGTCAATCACCTGACCTTAATCCATTAGAGCATGCATTTCACCTCTTTAATAGGTGACTGAAGGGAGAAACAACCCGAAACAAACAAGAACTGAAAGAAGCTGTGGTAAAAGCCTGGAATTTCACAAATAAAGAATGCAACAGTTTGGTGATGTTGATAAGTCACAGGCTTGAGGCAGTTATTGCAAGCAAGGGTTATGCCACCAAATATTAAATGTTATTTACTTTAAGATTATTTGTTCCATTACTTTTGCTCACCTAAGAATGCTGTGGTCTAATACAAACAGTGATATGTCCTAATTTGTTAAACACATCTATATGTGAATACCAGGAAATAAAAGCTGAAATTCTGAACTTTTGTCTCAGACTCATCTTTTGATCTTAAACCCAAATGTCTTCAGTGAATAACAAAAACAAAGGAACTTGCCTTATCGTCCCAATACTTTTGGAGTGGATTGTATGTTCTTATTCAGCAAAAGGGAGGGCTATAAAAGTGGCTATATGAAACTGCAGGTCAATGTGACCAAATGTCTGAAGGTGAATACAAGTATGTATGAGTATAGGATAGGGTCAACAAGTATCCCAAAAAAGTTGTCCCCAATCCTGTTTGTCCCAAAAATTACATTAAACTAGGGCTATAAAATTTGGGGAAAAAATCTAATTGCGATATTCAAGATAAAACACCCTGTGAAGACTACTAAACATATATCAACAATAAACATTCTTAAACAAGTAAAAACAGAAGCAATTTAACTACGTAGCCTACTTGATCATGGAAGAAGAGCAAAAATCACAGACAACTGAACAAATGAACAAAATCTGAACAAGTCAGTTAAATCAGACAAGACAATTGCTGTTATTCTGAAATGCTCTGTGTGGGCTATATGTAGCCATGCAGAGAGCAGAACAAGAGATCTGTTATCGTAGTAAAAGCACAAGAAAGGACAAATTAACACATCAACAATGTAGGGCAGGCTAAACGCTCTGCTGCTGAAACACTTTTCACAGTCAGTTAACGCCGGGCAGATGATGTTCAAAACTGTGACACATAGCCTGTGTCGGTTCGGCTGACGGCATTATCCCACATGTTTTCCTATAGTTTTGTTTGTTGTTCTAAAATATACACACCCTGTGCCCGCTCTGATTGGTGAGTAGGACCGTAATAGGAGACACATGGTGCTTGTGATTGGTGAACAAGTCTTCACGATTAGGCTAGCCAATCGCTTTCTTTCAAATTGCAATTTTTATTTGAAAACAATTAATCATTCAACCCTAGACTAAAGTAGTTAACTTATAGCATAATAAAACATCAAATACTGATCATTGTAAAACTTTCTATTGGTGTTGCCCACTAATGGGTGTTGTTCCAGCTATCCACTGGCTACAGCAGGGACTGCAGGGTATCGTGAACCCTGCATCAACCGTGTTGTTGTAGTCAAAAAGTAACAGTGTCAGTGCTCTTTTTGCTTTTTTGTCGTCTAGTGTAGATTAAGATGAAGAAGAAGAGGACCGGGGAAGTGTAGCCGCTGGCAGCCATGGAGAAGGAGAGATCTAACGGCGCGCTGATGAAATTAATAAAATAAAATAAATTGTATGTAAGGGATCATGATTTACACATGTTACATATAACACAGTCATTGTGTTTTTTTCTTAATGACAAAAGTATGACAAAATTATACATTTTAGTATTTAGTTTGGACTGTGTTTTACTGTCCGTTGACAGTGAATGTAATGTACTGGAGGCCACTCCCACTCCAATCTCTCTGTCCAGAATTCTCATCTGGTCGCCCTAGGCTTGCCTATTTTTTGTGTGTAGCTGTTGAGGCAGAAATAAGGGAATGGGGGATTTAGCTGGATTGAGGACACCAAGTTGACTCCCTGAGTCCCCCAACTCGTCATCGTTTTCTCCTCTCTCTATCTTTCTCTTATCCTCTCTCCTAAAACTAGTCCAGCTAAAACCCAGAGGATTAAAAACTACCCTTTCTCCTTCCTTGTTTCTGTCGGGCCGTTTTTCTTTCTTTCTTCTTTCTTTCATTCCTTGTTTCTTTATGTTTCCCCTTTTTACCTTTAACAATCAGTAAACAGGCTGAATGCACTACAGCTAGCAACTTCTGTTTGTTTGTTTGAGTGTGTGTGTTGATTAAAGCCAGCATGTGGATTAATTAATTAGGGTAAATAACCTCAGAGCAGATTTTTGGGATTAAAGAGTTAAAATCTACTGTAGGCTTTACATAGGAAATGTGTGTCTGTCAACCCTGTATGTGTTTCATTAAATGGCCACACAGTCCATCTATTTTAAAGTGATTTCTGGCTGTTAAGTTGACATGACATTAGCACCATTGCAAAGGTCTAGCCAAGTGATCTACATAGTCTACATAAATAATTACTGTCGTAGTTTCAGTCCACATCCAACAAAAGTATATATTTACAGGGACAATTTACATTAATGAGCATTATTGTATATGTCCCAGTATTAGCCAACTGGCTAGCTTCCTACAGTAATCTATTCACTGTCTGCAGGCAGCATAGACATTATTTAATCTGCATTCTGACCCTAGTTGGGGATAGGTCAATAATTGCTTCTTCCTGTGGAAATCCCTGCTGCATTTTTAACGTAACAGTCAAGCCAGTTGACATCTCAATAAATTATTGGGTTAGTTGGGTAGTATATTGCTGCAGCTAACAATTTATTTCAATATTAAGAAATGTGGTGATTCTTTTTTAGAATTAAATCATCATTAATTCTTTATTGATGATTTGGACTTCTGAAATAGAATGAATGGACTTCTTGAAATAGGACAAACTGGTAAAATGTTGAGTGCAGTGTAACATCTTGTCTGATCAGCAGTCCAAAACCCAAAGATATCTGATATGCAGTGATGTAAAAGAGAGGAAAGCATCAGATCCTCACATTGCACAAGCAGGAACCAGAGAATGTTTAGCAAGATTTTGACAATTATTTTGCCGTCCATCAACTCGATCGATTAATAGACATATCATTTCAGCCCTCTTAGTCTGTCATATCAATATGTGACAGAAATGTGGCAACAGAAATTCTAGCACAGTCTAAGGGTCCATCCAGACCCACTAGCAGTTTTCTAGGTAGCCATTTGTTCTGCTTCTCAAGAAACAGACACACTTTTAGTTTCCAAAAATGTACACCGACTGATCTACAATGAGCTTCCTACATCTCTATAAAGCTTCAGTGGGTATGGACAAAGACTCATAGAATTTACAGAATTAACACAATGTGCATATTCTTCCTGTATACGTCTCATGTATGCCATCAGCCATCTCAGTGATATTGGTGTCGACAGTTGACAGTTTGGCCAGCTGCTGCCTTTTAGCACCTCAGGTTCTGCACTGTTTGAAAAAAAACAGCTGGTTCTGACAGCAGTAACAGCGGTCAAAGTCAGTGTGTATTGAACAGCTATCTTTAGGATGCACCGAACATTTAGAAACCGAAATTAATTGGCCAAAAATAGAAAAAAAAGCCCTTTCGTGTTCTGCCTGATTGATCAAAAGGCCAAATAAATTTTGCTGAATGATTAGGTTGACTTCTTAGAAAAGGCAAAAACGGTCTGAACCGCTTTGAGTGTTTCTGTCACTCGTTTCTGAGAAGGCGATTAAAGGCCCCCTCCAGTGTATTTTGACATTTCTATGATATTTCATATTTTTCTGAGTCACTTCCTCACAATGTTGATT
>JAPMOB010211533.1:0-13795 GCA_029875015.1 Lepomis gibbosus | reverse complement strand
TATATATATATATATATATATATATATATGAAGAAGATATGAGCAACCGTTGCTAGGATTCAGGAAATCAAGAGAAAAAATGTATTTTCCTCTGTATCTCATGACTTATTAGCCAAAATGAAAAGTTCTTAATAATTGACAAAATATTTCAATATGTTGAGCACTTCCCCATAGTACAAAGCTCTGGAGAGCTCACGGACAGAGAAAATCTGTATATTGAGGCCACAAAATGCTATTGCGTGCCCATAAGATATAATGTGAAAAGCAGCAAATCCACACATAGCAATCAGAATAATTAGAATTTTTGCTTGAAAATTGGCAAAAATTCTTCATTGATAATCACTTAAACATATATACACACACAAATATATATATAGACAGACAATTTCAAAATAAAAAAGCCCATACAAAGACATAAAGTAAAATAATAGATCATTATGACAATAAACATACTGTACCTGCAGTATAAGACTTGTCTGCCTTGTCTGCTTTCATGATACCAACAACTTCATGTAAGTATCTTTGAGCTTTGACAAGTAATAACATCAATTCCAAATGTTGCGACTTTAGTTTGAAGTCGTCATTTATCAAGCATTTTGACTTGTAATATATTAATTTAGAGAAAGATATAGTCACTGATTTGTGAGGAATTACAAACATATTTCCCTGACATCAAGCCTATAGTCACAACTCTCTGAGGAAGAGATATCTTTAAAGCAAGTTAAACTAGTTTTAATTAAAATGGCCACACATAAGTGTACATATTTCATTACTGCAGATAAAAAAAGACACTCTAGCTAGCCAGAATATAATTGGAGACGGTTTAAATCTTTTTTTTTTTAATTTCTGTCCTCATGCTGCTGCAACACATGAACTTCGTCTCTGGGGATCAATAAATGAGACTTTTAACAACCAACATGTAATTAGAAATATCTTCAATTAGCCTTAATAATTTACCTTTAACAACTAACTAGTTATAACGAAGTTAAACATGTCATGTAATGTCGTGGGTGTCACGTGACAAGAGACTGCTGCCATTTAGCAGTTTATTTTGTACACACCTCATTACAGCAACTGAATTATTAAAATAAAAGCAGTTGGTTTTGACAACAGCGTGTCTTGAACTGCTGTCTGAGGAGGTAGAGGAGCGTTAGCATAGTTTTTACTGGAGTATGAAGTGTTTTGAAAGTAAAAGAAACGTTATCCGTTACCTTGTGATCTAGCCCGTGGTGGTTTGGGGATGTTTCCTCTTATCGGGGAAAAGCGGCTGGCCGGCCGGTTCGTCCTGGTCTGCAGCCTGAGGGAGAAGAGCTCACTCCTCATCACCTTCATCCTCATCCTCAGAGCTTCGTTTTCCTTCAGGCTCTGGGTTAAATGCAGGCGGAGAGACGCCGAGCTCTCCGAGAACAGCTGGCTGATTTCCGTTACCGCCGCTTTCACCAGCACGTCCATAATGGACAAAAGCTGGGACTCCAGATTCAAGCTCCCCGGCGGCATGTCCGTGGACATATTTAACTTTGCTGCTGCCGAGAATTATGTTGGAAACTAGCGCGACACAATCGGTGGGTTAGCATACAAAGGGGACAACGGGATGGCCTTTCCGGTAGCATGACGCGGGGTACCGTAACTCCTGGAGAGCAGGGGCAGTTTTTGTTGATGTTTTACTGGTTCACTGATTCTGTGTGGTAAGCAGTGGTGGACTACCACACTGTAAAAGCACTCTGTTATAACTAAAAGCTCTGCATTGAAGTATAATCAGGGAAATGTGCTTAAAGAATTAATATTAAATTATTCAACCCAGAAAACTGTCCTCTGTGACTGTTTTGCCATATCATGAGATTATTTGTAGCCTACTCATGTATTCATGTAAAAGCAGGATTTTGCTGTTGAAGTTGGTTGAGGTGGATCTTATTTTGAACTATGTTGTGGGCCTATCGTGCTGCGAGAAATAATTATTTTCATTATGAATTAATCTGCTGATTATTTTCTCCGTTAATTGACTGACTGTTAGTAAAAAAAATTAAAAAATAAATAGAAAATGCCCCAAGCCCAAAGTGACACCTTCATAATGCTTTGTTTTGTAAAAATAATTCATTTGCGAAGCTGGAACCATGAAATGTTTTTGCATGACTTAAAATAGTGACAATTTTCTGTCTGTCTTGTATAAACTTTGGGTCCTTGATGGGGCTCCAGGGGGTCTCCAGCAAAAAGGGGAATCATTTATTTTCGCTTTAATTCCTTCCATAAGTAACACAATGACAGAAAGTGTGACTATTTTGTTCATGGGTTTCAGACACTTTCTGTGATAAAACATCTAAAAGCAAATCCTATCAGAACTTTGGGGAAAATCTTATCTAATAGGGGTTCGTGGTCTAATTTTTAAGTTTAGGGGTTCTTGATTTGAAAACGTTTGAGAACCACTGGTTTAATTTATAACAAAACATCATATTTAACTCTAATATGTTTTGTGTGTAAGAAACTTAATTTGTAAAGTAACTAAGCTGTTGAACAACAACTTGAATAACATCTAACAATAACAATTTTATTATTATTAGGCTATACAAAAAAAAACTCTGGCTCAAACTCTTTAATGGACTTCACAATTATTAATGGAGAGGTGATTATCCATTGTGACTACGTTCATAAAGATTTGTCTCAAATCATAACCATATTCATAATCATAAGTTATATTTCTCACCTACTTGCATTGTATTATACTCTCAGCTTTATGTGCCCAAACAAATATATTCAACAACATAGCAGTAAATTAAAAAACACAGCATAATACACTTTTAAACATACTGTTAACTATAACATCACATTACCAGCATTTGAGTTGAGAGCCAACATGATATGCCTCTTCACTTTGTCAGTAGTAAATCCGACACCAAGCTAAGACTTACTCATTGTAGTACTGCAACCATCAACAATCTTTTTGGTCTTTTCAGTCTCTCTGTTTGTTATCAGAATTTGTCTAGGACTCTGCCTCGACTAACACTCCTCCATCTCCCTCCATCTCACAGCTGTTTGGTGCATTTTCTTCCTCGCCAGTGCCCTCCGCCTCTATTATTTCTCCCTGGCTCTCCTCTTGGCTCTCCATCGCCTCATTCTCAGCACAGTCTCCCTCGTCCTTCTTCGGGGACACCTCCCCTGCTGCTTCTTCTCCTTTCTCTTTTCCCACACCAGGCGGGTCTTTCTCCTCCTTTTCTTTGTCCTTCCTCTCTTTCTCTATTTTGGAGAGGCTGTGGCAGAGGGACTGCACATATGTGAACACACACATGGGGTCCGGGTTTTTACCCATCATCATCATGTCACCCACTTCCAGCAGAGGGCAGCAGTCAGCCAGAGACCTGCCAGGGAGTGAGGTGACATGGGGACAGAGGGAGGAAAGCAGGGACAAAGCAGTGACATTTAATAAGTACTTCAGAAAGAAAGAGAGTCCTGACCTTCTCACCAATTTGTTGATTTAAATGTGTCAAACAGGAGTCAATGGGGTAACACTGTCAAGGAGCTATCTACACCAGAGACTTTAAACTGGAGGAGGAATTTAACATCCTTCTCTATAGCCAGATACAGTTTGTATGTGCAATACAGGAACCTGTTATTGTTTTATATATTGTGTGTATAATAACAGAAATGTCTTCAAAAATCTTATCTTATGTTTTTGTCCTGTCTTGCTGCATAGAAACACGTTTCTTCTCGTGGGATGATAAAGAATTGAACTGAAGTAATGAAGGTGTGACAACTTAATACTTCATACTCTGCAGTTTGGAAGGCCAGAGTGAAGTTCTTTTCCCTCTCCTCTGGATTCAGGGAGCTGTAGTCAAAAGCATCAGGAAAGAAACGATGGATCAGGGCACAGAACGCCAACCCATCCGACCAGGAAGATGAGAAGTTTTCTATTTCGACGCCCTAAAAGGTTAATGGACAGAAAGACGTCAAGTGAAAAGATAGACAGAGCAAAGTATATCTTCACCAAGGCTTATATTATACTGTATATATTAAGTTCTCTGGTCCCAAAACATCAAATCTGGAAATTTGATTCTGTGTTGAACTCACCTCGTAGTTGCGAGTCTTGTTGCGACACCACTGAAGCATCTTCTGTTTGATTGAAGCTCCTGTAGCCATAGCTGTAGATGACTTCTGAATCTTAAAGTTGCGGGATATGGGTGTCCTAAAAATATCACAATATTACACATTTTCAGATTAAACCCTTTTCAGACCGTATTTCACTGTCACTCTCTAAATATATTTGAGATACTGTGTATCGCACAATGACTTACTCTGGTGCACCTTGCTGGAACTTCGCAATGATGTCATTTTTAGCAGACGCTCTAATAGAGCGTGCAGAAGGTCTTGGTCGGGAGAGAGAAGAGGAGGGAAGACCGCTCTTTCTTTTGGGCTTCCCTTGCTTTTCTACCTCCTTCATCTTTCCTTTATCTTTCGTCTCTACATCTACTTCCTTTACTTGTTTTTTCTTCTCTCCTCCCTTTTCTGCATTTTCATTCACATCTTTTTCTGCTTCGTTTGCCTTTTTCTCTGTTTTATTCATCTTCTCTTTGTTTTTATCCTTCATTTCTTTTTCCTTGACCTCTTCCACCTGCCCACCTTCCTTCCCTTCCTCCCTCTCTCCCTCCCCATCTTTTTCTCCACGCGTCGGTTCAGGATCCTTCACGTCAACATCACTAGAGACTTTGCCTTTATCCAGTCGAGCCTCTTCAGATACACCTTCAACACGCTCTGATGAAGTATTCTTGGCCTCGTCTCCTTCTCCCTGGTCTGGTACTGAATCCTCCTCCCTCATCTCCACCATCTCCCCTAACCCATGACCTTCCGCTGTCTCCCCTGCTGGAGACTCTCTCCCTGGATCTTTACTCTCGTCCTCATCTATCTGGCAGACAAGCAACATAAGAAAGAGTTTCATTAAGTGTCAGATCCATCTGCAAAGTAATCTACACAGGTTACAAAGCAAGTTTGTCCTTATACATTCATAATTGCACATATATTTATAACCTCTACATCTGTTGAGAAACATGACTTAAATTTATGCATCTTTTATAGTTTCTATGTTTGAAATTTACCAGTAAGTCACATTCAGATTTAATCAAATTCCATACTTGTAGCATAATAACAACTAAACCATCTCTGTGATAACCAACTTACCTGTTAAGGAAAGCCACAAGATGTGGTTGAAAGTTGAAAGTTGTACATTTTATTTTATTCAAAGCTACTTGTAAATAACTGTGGATTATCTTCAGTATTTATGTATTATTCCTGGTTTTGGGCCAATATCTCTAAGCAATATGAATATTGGACACCATGTAGGCCATTTCCATTTTCAGTATTATCGTTTCCCCTTGACCACAACTATGTTTCTGGTTGAAATGGAAACAAAAAATCTGTTTGTTTGTTTCCAAATGTTGATAGGATGATGTATCTCACATTTGCCAATAACGATTTTTTAAACATTTTCAGTTCAGACCAAGAGGAGCTGTACCTTCCTTGTCCTTAGTATGTCACATAAATCATTAGCCTGACTGACTCATTGGGGATTTACAGCTGTACCATAGACCACAACCTCTGCCTCACTTGATTCATTTATAACAGACATTTTTTATGTTGTTATGTCTTATTAGTCTGAAAGCAAAGTTTTAGTGTTCAAATGGTTTGATCACTAAAACATCATTTAAACAACACATCATTTAAAATGTTGTGCATCAATATCAATTAAAGGACACATGAGGAAGCCTAATACATTCTGTCGTTATCCTGCGCCTGTCCCGCTCCATGTACATTTTGGTTTCAGTTCAATTGCTTTCAAAACTACTGAGAAGATCCAACTAATCTAGTGACAATCTTGTTTGAATGATAAAGAACATGACTTCTGTTTGAAAGGTAACATTGTGTTAAGATGTACTAAAATTAGCCTCCCCATTTCACTCTGGGGATATCATGGTCCTCCATCCAAAGTGCATAATGTAATGTGAGACCTGGAGCTCTACTCTGGGATGTGTTGAGTATCTCACTTATTTGAATCTGACTGAGAGGTTGAACTTTCTGTAGTTTTTAAATCACAGCAGAACCTAAAATATATGTCATCTTCATCCCAAAGTAAATCATTTTATATCCACAACTAATTAAAAAACAAAAAACCCTTTGGCACTCTATATTTAAATATCACATAAACTAGTTTCTTAGGCCCTGAGTGCTATTAATTAATCTGAGGAAGAAAAGGTGTCAACAGTCACTTGAGGGTCACACATTGAAACTTTACTAAAATCTTCAGTGATTTCAGATCTCATCTAGACAAAATATGGCATACAGCATTTTTATATTAGAGTGAATCTATTCATATTTGAAATATTGTATACAGTATCTAGTAAAATATCAGTATTATGACCTTCTGTAGGAACAGTCACACCAGGTCATGCCTTGCAGTGGTGACTCATCAGAGGGAAAAGGAATCTCCACAGTGTTTGCTTGAGTGCACACACGAGCATTACTTTGCATGTGTGTCTATGTGTATGTGTGTTTGTGAGTGTGTTCTTCAGCCAGGAGTGAGAACAGGTGTAACACTTCTTCTGTACTGCTGTCCAAACACAATACCTGCCATGGCCACAAATACACTTCCTCCCTATTCCTGGTACGGATCGTAGCACTAGTCATTGTGGTTTTTACAAATGTGAAAACCTTTATGCTGCAATTTAATATACCATGTAAAAACACAGACCTGGTTGTGGTTGTTGTTGGTGTCAGTCTGACTGGTCGTCTCTGTTGACCCAGACGTCTCCTGGCTGGGAAATTCTCCATCCATGATGTCCAAAAATGTTTTTTTTATCCACTGGATCAAAGGACTTTTCAAAACAAATACCCCAGGACTCTTAAATGACCCCTTCTATCGTCCCTAGAAAGTTTTCATTCGGTCAAAGACGACTCCTCTTCACAGGTGCGCTGCTTAGTTTCCCACTCTCAGCTTCTCATTAATCTACTCTGCTTCCCTGTCTCCCTTTCTCCCCCTCTCTGTCAGCGCTGCCCCAGGGTTGTGATGTGCGTGTTGGTTTGTGGATATCCGCCTTCGCTCCCATTCACCCGACAACCCCACCCTTTGTGAGGATTCCTATGCTTCTTTATCTGACCTTTTGAACAACACAGGGTCCTGAAATAGAGGCAGTGACATAGGCGCAGTCCAACGTGCCAGACAGCTGTGTCTGCTGTGGAAACTGTGGCTGTACACACATATAATACACACGTGGATGTGTGCATGCAGTCCTTTTAACATGCTCACAGACACGCAATCTGCCTCTACCTCTAAATATAAAATGTTGATTTGGAAGCAGTTTTGTAGTGCTGGTATGTTCGATTGACTGCAGGTGTCAGGTGTCCAGTATCTAGTATTTGTTAAAACCATTACACAATTTCTTCATTCATAACAGCCAAGTATATAACACCCCATTTGTTTGGATTAAACAAACAAGATATATTGTATTAATAAGCTTTAGAGGTGCAGGTAGGAGGATTTTGTTACTTGGATAGAGTGCCTCCTGGTTGTAGCTTGATATTTAACGCACAATTGTGAGAGTGGTACTAATCTTCTTTTGGGAAAGCTTGTTTCCCAAATTGAGAAACTAAAACACCAAATTAAAGGAACATTTTCATTAAATTACTGTTGTCAGATGTTGTAAATTGTTAGATACTAAGAACTCTGGTAGGACAAAGGCAAGAAAAAGACATCACTTTGAGTGCTGCCCTTAGCTCATAACACTTTTTAGCATACGTGCATCTCCTGATACACACTCCTATTCCAATTTCCAATGAATACCTTTCTATATACACTATTTACTGTGCTTGCCCCAAGCTTACTAAGTTCTTCAATTATTAAATATTACGATTATTATTAAATATTTTAATCAACAGTTATATATTAATCCACACACTTCCTACTTTTTTCTTATCTTTTCTCCCATTTGACTCTCTTTGTCTATAAATGCTTTTCTTCTCCTTGTCTTTTTTGTCCTCCCACTTTAAAATCTTGCAAATAATATCATACAATGTTCATATGGCACATACATATAAAAAAGATACATGGTTAAACAAGACTAGTACAGCTTTTCGACCTGCCGTTCCTGACCTACCAATGCTCATTCAACATCAAACAGATGGTTTTAAAAATAAATGTCTATCTTTATTCCCACTCTGTCATTATCTTCTCCGACCCCCCACGTCCTTCTTCTTCTCCTCCCTTCTGTTTAATCTATAAATATGCCAACGCCTTCTTGTGTATCTGTTCAACTCCCTCCCACTCAAGGCCCCAGACAAAATTCATCTGTTGTACTTTGTATGTTTTACAGACCAGAGGACCTGATACTATTAAATTATTTTGCCATGGTACAGGATCATCTCGACTTATTGTCTTTACGTTGAGTGCCTCATACCATTCATATTCTCCTCACATATCTGCTTGAACGCCTTGCTTTATAATGTGTTGTGGTGAAACACTCTTCCTGTTGTCTTCTCCGTCTTGGACTAGATGCATAGAAGTGGCAGCATCCTGGGATGAGGTCATTGTTTTTCACAAAAGGTTTTGTTGATGGGTCAGATGAAGAGTAAGATACAAATAAAAAGCATCAATGTCAATGTTCTTTATGAATCATTAATAACTATAAACTCTGCATGCTTAATCCATCATACTGCCCACACAACTACAGGAAGTAGTGTTCGACCTTCTGATCAGGATTCAGACAAGCTATACTGCTTGGCAAAGTTTGCAGGTTAAGGTGTTGTTACTACTTTGCTAGTCTGCCTGTTAGCTCCTCACCTTCACCTGTCAGACCTACATGGTGCTTCTGAACATATTTTTTGGCCAGAGATCTGGCCATTGATTCCCTATGATTTTTTACTTCTCTGTTTGTTTTGGCTGCTCTTTTGTGGGCCCCTGACAGCCTGCAGTGTTCACTTAGAGTGAATCGCTTTACATTTGCTGGTCCTGCTCATCTGAATGGCCAAATGTTTCGACCTTACCATTTTCACAATAACAGCGGGGAGTGAGTTATCAGATGACAAGTTTGAAATAGGTTTTAATGATACCTTTATTTATCATGTAAATACATCTAAAAAGTTTTGGACAGACCACATGGCTGTGGTTTCTTACATCAAAGAATCAGGGCAGGCTAAAGTCTCCAACACTACATGCAAGAGTGTGCCACCTGCTCTTGTGGGCTCAGTCTAAGGGGGTGTTCCGAAAGGCATTTTATCTTCCAGGGCCTCAGAATACAGTGGCCAATCTGCTATCACACAGAGGCCCTCACCCTGGCAAGAGGCGCTTGCACCCGCAAGTAGTAGTACATATATGGCTTCACTTCGGTCTTTCAAGCATGCGGCAGCTGCAGTTGTGTTGCTTTTAGCCTGCATGACTTGTTTAAATTCTTCATATTTGTCTAGTAAGAGTTTGCTCTTTATCTGTAAAATTGCCGCTCTGCTGACTGTAGACTTTGTGAATGGTCATGTGTAACAAAAACTGCCCACCTGTTTTAAAAGCACATGCTCATGGCTGGATTGGAAAACCCTCGGTTTACTTACTTTATGACCTGCATCCTGTGACCACTTAGCATGATCGCAATTATTAGGTTTAGCAAAGCCAGATAACTGAAAGATATTCTTGGTATGTTGAACTTGCTTATAGGCCCCAGGTATGTGTTCTCCAGTATCACCAACACTAGACAGTTATTTTCAGTCCATGCTCTGATTCTAGAAACAAATGTAACCTGACTGCAGTCTGAACAAAGCTTTAATGTCTGAGCAACGGATAAAGGTGTGTAAAGAAGAGCCTGTTGTCAGAAGAATTCAAACCTACACAGGGAGACCCCAATGGATTTCTAATCCATCACCTTAACCATCTGCCATGACAACTCATACTCAGCACTTTTAATGGCAGTGCATCTCGTGTAATCACACATGGTGGGTAATAATTTATAAATGGAGAACAAATAATAACACATTAACCAGGCTAAAAGCAATACAGTTGCAGTTACTTGTTTGTAAGCTCTTGCTTACACACCTCAGGACATGAGGACAAAAATAGCTTTAGTTCATGTCCTAAAACACATGAGAGGATGACGATGATCCATCAAGTCCATTGTACTGATGTTACTTAAGAAATGTGGCAATAAACTAAAGATATTTTTTTAGGTATGTTTGCTGATTAATTAACAACACTTATTTACGTTGTGTGCACGATCATTAGGCAAATGGTATTCCTCACGATTAATTTTATCGTTGAACACATTGCTCTCAGTAAATACAAAATATAATTGAACCTCAAACCTGAGGAAACTAAGAAAAAGCGAGTTTTGTTATACTCAAGAGTAAATGTGTGCAGAATAATTATTCAACTAATCTACAAAATTCATTTCTATCAAGTTACTATAACATTTTTGGGCTTTAAAAAATATTTAGTGACCAATGTAGCCCCCCTTTTTTTAAAATAACTGCCATGATTCTTCCATCCATGGTGTCTGTCAGTTTCACGATCTGTTCGCAATCAACTTTTGTTCAAGCAGCAATCACAGCCTCCCAAATGCTGTTCAAGGAGGTGTATTGGCTTCCCTGACTGTAAACAGAGACGTTGTAAGCGTCTAGAAGGGCTTTGCTGTAAATCTGACGTTTGAGAAGGGCCCACAAGGTCTCAGTAGGATTCAAGTCAGGGGAGGAAAGGGGCCAGGTCAGTACTGGGCATTTTTGAGGCCATTGGACGCTAGCCAAGCTGTGGAGTACCTGGATGCATGTGATGGAGCATTGTCCTGCATAAAGATCATGGCCTTCTTGAATGAACTTCTTCCTGTACCACTGCTTGAAGAAAGTATCTTTCAGAAGCTGGAAGTAATTTTGGGAGTTTCACTCCACCTTCAACCTGAAAAGGTCCATCCTTAATGCAGCCTATACCAGTATCCCTCCTCCACCTTGCTGGTGCCTGAGTTGCACACCTTGACATAAGAAAAGATGCCATGTCCATCAGTGATCTACACACAGGCCCATCCATCTGGTCCATCAAGAGTCGCTCTCATTTCATCATCTTTCATCTTCTTGACACTCCAGGTAGGTTGCACTGCTGGAATATGGCGGCACTGTAGGATAATGGATTCCTGGTAGCTTCATGCTTATTTCTACTGAAGTCTTTTGCAGTTAATTTGCACCTTTTCTTCTCCATGCACTTTTTGCACCCCAGTTGACTATTCGTAACAAAACATTTGTGTCACGGGTTGGCTGAGTGAAGGCTGGTGTGAGGACCCAAACACTGACAATGCAAGGCGAGAGGAGGATGCAGTTCAAACAAAAGATTTATTAACTCAAAAACTAAACTGACACAGGCTTACATGGAGCTCAGGGCAAAAGTCCAAACAAAGGAAATCGAGAAGAACGTGAATCCAACACAAAGACAGAGTAATCCAAACAGGGGAACAAACCAGAAATCCAGGGAACAGAGCACTAGGCAGAACACTCAACAAGACACAAGGACGTGACAAAGACTGGAGACCCAAGCAGGCATACATATACACAGGGACTAACAAGCAGGATGGGAGCAGCACAGGTGAGGGGGATCAGGACTAACGAGGCAGGCAGAGAGACAGCATGGAAAACAGAGACACAAGCAGGCAGGCAGAGAGACAGCAGGGGGGGAACAGAGAGAAACTCACAGATGCAAAACACAAGACCATACATTAACTGGAACTCAAGGTATTTAGTGGGCAAGCAAGCAGAGGAATTACAGGAGGAACAGACACCAGCAAACAGATCACAAATAAACACCAACAAGGAACATAAACTGAAGCTGAGAACAAAACGGAACTCAGATTAGACATGGGCAAAATAACGCATAAGAACACAGACCAGAAGTAAACACTAAGACATGAACTGAGACTCAAAACTAAGAGCTAAGGCACAGGGCTGAGATGCAGGGAACAATCTATTTCACATGACAGACCGATACAAAGAGAGCTGAACAGAACCAGTAAATGAACAAGGGAATACACAAAGCTAAACAGAGAACACAAGACCAGGAGTAAGTTAAAGAAATGAACTAATGTACAGGACTAAGAACTAACTAAACAAGACTACATAGAGAAGCGCAGAACCAAAAACAGACTTAAGGAACGACATGAACACAGAAACCACATTCCTAACAATTTGATTGTTTGGTGGACACGCCTCAAAAGTTTAGTAATTATTATAAGAGTGTAGCATCTGTCTGAAAGGCATTTTACAATTTCTGACTTTTCAGTGTCAGTTAAATCTCTTTTTTGGCCAATTTTACCTGAAGTAATAAAGCTGCATAATCATGCACACCTTGTCATAGGAAGTGATTCACTTTTGCCACACCCTTCCTCATTACACAAATACATGTCACCAACTCCAATGAGCATTAAAGTTATATGGTTTGGAATTGGAAATTGTGCATAGAAAATATAATACTTACTTGCATAATAATTGTGCCGGCAGTGTATTCAATTGATTATTTATTTTAATATTATTTGGTTTCATTAGGCTGATGATACACTGGGCAACTTTTTGAGCGATGTTGCTGGGCAATCTTGCTAGTGGCAAGTCTGACTATGTTTTAAATGCATAGCGGTGGGGCGGGGCGGGTCGCGGAGTGGTGGGGGAAGGGGATTACGGCTGGATTCACCTCAGCATTATACACTCAAAAACATATGCAGTGAATGATTTCTGATACATTTTAAAACAACATTTTTTAACCTGGGCTGTATTTTCACATATTTTAGTGTCGATATGACTAGCACAAAACAGCAGCCAAAACAAACAGAGAAGAATAAAATCATAGGGAATCAACGGCCAAATCTCTGGCCAAAAAATGTGTTCAGAAGAACCATGTAGTTCTGACAGGTGATGGTGAAGAGCTAACAGGCAGACTAGCAAAACTTTCACCAGAGCTGCCAACTCTCAGGCGTTGAGCGTGGCACTCACGCAGTTGACAATTTTCACACGTTCTAACGCTACAAATTGATTTTCGCACGCAGTGAAAAACAAATGAACTCCCAGCTGATGCGATGCGATCTCGCTGTAAGTCGAGGTAAATAGCTGAAAGTTAGTCAGTTACATCTTATAGGCTATGGGGCAGGTAGACTGTTTAAAAGTGTTATACATTCTCATAAATGATGACGATATTCTCGGAGTAGTACGACTTTTTTCTGGACCTGTCAGAGAACACAGATATGTGGGAGAGATTCTGAATGTACAGAAAGTTTTGAATATGAGCAGAAAACTGCTGAAACACACGTGTTAAAGTGCAGGAGTTTCTAACTGAATTAAAATTATTTAATATCGTTGAGGTGAGTTAAGGTGTCACACACATATTTAAAGAGGTTACTTCCCCAAACAAAGACATGATAAAATATTTGTATACACATTTAATGTGTATTCAAATATTAATATATTAATTTGTAAAGTTCTGTGTGTGCAGCATGAAGGGACTACTAACTTTTGTTTCATTATACAGCAACCTTGTGTTGTATAATGATCAAATAAACAACCTTGTAAAAGTTAAACTACAGGAGAAAAGATATCTATATCTAAAAGCAACACAGAGTGACCAAGAGCTTTACTGCATTATATTCTATTATATTTGGAATCACCACCTGCCACCTGAATTTTGTGTTTCCCTTTATATGAATAAAGATTAGTAACACCCACAAGTTGTAAACTGACCTGCAGTAAACACTAGTCAGCAGCACATCCCAAGTCATAGGATACAGCTGCAGATGGTTACAGTATAATAAGCTAT
>JAPMOB010211532.1:0-11481 GCA_029875015.1 Lepomis gibbosus | reverse complement strand
CAAACTCAGTCTGGACACTCAGGTCGCATTTGATGTGACTTTGACGTCACTGTAGAGCAGCAGTTCTGCAGTAGATGGAGCTGCCGTGAACAAGAAAGCTCAACAAAAAGCCATTATTAAACATTTGGCTCGCTTCCTTCTCTACCTCACTATCATCTGCTCACAAATTTCCTTTCTACCTAAAATCCACCGGACTGGGGCGCTCTTCTGAGTTACGTGCATTCTACTACTGTGTCCGAGTGGACACAGTGGCGAGAGAGAGAGGGAGTGAGTGAGTTGTAGTGCAGATGCGTTGTACAGCGCCAGAAACCATAAAGAAAAGAACAGAAAGTTGTGAACACTTGTCATAATTCGGGAGAAATGTAACCTGTGAGAGGACAATGAAAAACGTGAGTCTCCAGTGAGTTAACCAGAGCTAACCTTTGTTGCTCCTTGTTTACTTCTGTAGCCTGCAACAGCGTGCAACATCGTGTTATTCTTCTGCGCATGCGCGTCACTTTCAGGCCGCGGACAGTTCACACTGGAGTCTGATATGGGCCACATTTAAACTATAATGTGAACTGTCAAACAAAAAAATCAGATCTGGGGAAAAAATCGGAATTGAGCATTAAGGCCTGCAGTCTGAACGTAGCCTTTGTGTCTGTCTGTTTTCCCCTGCTGTCTCTCTCTGTCTGCTTGTGTCTCGTTAGTCTCATCTCTGTCACCTGTGTCTGTGCCCCGCCCTGCTCGTTAACCCTGTGTATATATGTTTGCTATTTCTGTTTAGTCTCTGTTCGGTCATTGCAGTGTATAACCTGTCTAGCTCAGTATTTTCCTTTTTCCTTGTGTTTTTGTGGATTTTGTATTTTCTTGTGGATCAATTATTTTGGATTACCTGTTTTGGATGTCTGTTTCGTTTGCTCATTTGGATTTGCTCATTTTGGATTTTCTGGACTCAGCCACTAAGTGTGCTCGCTTTTTGTTTGACAGTAAATCTGAAACTGTACCAGTCAGCCTACGTGTCCTGCATTTGGGTCCACCAATCTGTTCAGTCACCCCCGTCTAACAGCACTGTGTAACGTGTGTTTGGAAAAAGTGCTCTACTTATCCAGAATAGCCAGGACATTTTTTAAGCTTTGAGAGCCACAAACTAAAGGCCATTTATCTCCAATGCACTGGGGTGCTGACAGAAGAAAAACCTTGGCACTTAAAATCAAATCTACAAGCTACCGAAAAGTATGTATATATTGGACTATATATCTTTTTGTGAAGAGCTGACCCCTGAGCACGAAGGTTACCCACAAGTCACTATTATTGACATAAGGCAACTGAATCAAAGTCTCTGTGAAAGAAAAGTGTGCAAACATGTAAGGAATGTGTAAGGAACTGGGCTCTGGTAGTACATCTCAGGATTTCTGGCTCGGTAACTCAGGGCATCTGTGGGGAACTATAAGGTGCCTTTTCATAATTTCTCAACTGGACAGCTGGCTTCTTCTGTACGGGAGTTCAATATGTGGAACTCCTCACCCACATAACCTACAATGGATCATGCCTGGGAGCATTTAAAACTAAAATGAAAATAATCAGGTCATTTTATGGTAATTTTATTCCGTTATTGTTTGTGTTCAGTGCTGTTCTGTATGTCTTGTTGAACTTATTTTATATTATATTATCATTATATTATGTATATTTTAAAGGATCATCTAGGGACGTACATTTCAAACTAGTTATTTGAACAGATGGTTGGTTAGTTTTGATCATCATCTCTAGGTATTGTGTAAAGTGAACAAAAAACATCTACAGTTTTTTATATGATATAAGCAATGAGCTGTGGCTGACAGAAAGGGCAGACAGACACTAGTTCACACAACGCTTCAATATAAACACGCCTATTGACTGTATAATCTAACCTGAAAGACGTTCTCATTTCCTAGATCCTTTTGTTAAAGGACTGACTCTCACTGTAGCTCAGTACAAAAACTAAGCTCCTCAGCTGTATGGCGACACCTTGAAGCTCTTTATCACACAAGAAAGGAAGGCCTTATCTTCATACTGTCATTATACTTACTCGTAATCCTCTTAACATCTATTCACTTCTGGACGGAAGAAGCTTTTCTGACTGATTTTCTAGTGTATCAGTGTCAGATACAGTTATTTGTTTGTGTGTTTACTGCTATAGTATAGATCAGTCTGTTGTGTGAGTGTGTGTGTTTTACCTGTCAACGGCAGGGTGGTAAAGTGGCCTGCTGTCCTGTGGGGACAGGTAGCTGTAGGATGCAGAGCCTCCCACAACTCTGATCTTAAAGAGCACCCCAGCATTCTGTGAGAGAGAAACACAATAGCACAGCTAGGTCATTAAAGAGCTTACATTCTGAGAGCTGCTCCTCTAACCTAAACAATGTCATCAGTGTCAGCAGCAGAGAGTGTTGGTTTTCAACAAAACTCATCCCTCTGGAGGTAAAAAACTGGTAAAAGGATTTTATGATTACAATGATAAGAAAACAACAAGAACTGAAGATATATCTAGGAAAGCTTGATTAGCCTTAACAATCATGCAAGAATGAAATTCAATGAAAAAAAAAAGATTTTTAACGAGCATGTTCAAGCAGCAAGTTGATGAGCAGCGGTGTGCAGTCAGGTATGACTCCGCGCCTTATAAATCAATGAATAAATATTTTTACGATAGTATGTTTACCACAGTTTGTTCCTTGTGTGTGCAAATGTTTATGGTTACTGCTGTAAAATTGTTTTTTTTTAAGAACAAGGCAAACACACCTCAAAGAGTGTGCATTTGTAGAAAGACAGCGTTTGAAAGTGTTTTACAGAGGTGTTTAATCAACACCATGGTCATTTTGGAAGTCTGTAAATGCTGTTGAATTGTCCTGTGTTATTCAAACAGGTAGTATCATGGACAACGACTCTCACCCTCTCCCTCTGCACTGGTAACACACAGAAACACGTTCAGCAGCTGACTGTTATCCCCACGATGTACAACAGAACACCACAGGAAATATTTTCTTTCTGGGACAATTAAACTTCACAACTCATCTACCTCATGTATATCATTGACATAATCATTGAACATTTTGAACAATAAAACAACAAACAAATTAACAAAATTAATATACACTTACCTGTACTTATGTTACTATTCACATATATCTATGTAAAACTCACAAAGAAGCAACTTGTGATCCTTATTGTTAACCTTGCTCATTTGGCATCATGTATATTTTGGCATATGTTATATTTTGAAATTGATATTTTTATACTTGCACCTTGGATATTTTATGTTGTACTATTTCCTTTGTACTGCAACTGCTGCACAGACTGTTGTCTGCATAGTTGCAACTAGGTCTGCCTAATGAAGTAATCATTGTTTTGAAAGTGTGATATTAGTGGAATTGAGTTGATGCTGTGGCCTAATATAAGCTTGGAAGCCATGATTTAGAACAGTAAATAAATAACCAAGTAAACTTTGAGATGTCAACATACTATATGTCATTTGAATAGAGAGAAACAACATACAAGCATTGCGTTTGAAAATGGTAAAGCCTTTGAATGGATGTGAATAAGTCATTTATAACACCTGTGAGAAACTTTCAGCATTTGGGCAACACTTGTGCTGTTTAAACCCAGCTCAGTTCTCTTATTTGAGAGTGAATCAAGCAGGATATATACATAACATCACCACAGCAATTAAATGCACACACCGCTCCCTCATTTATATCTAGCAACTAGTCTTGTCGCCTTCTCGCGCAAATAGAGAAAATGCGTTTGCAGATGGATTATAACTCCTCTGTTGCCTCAGCAGCAAAGACAAGAGGGGTAAGTTATTAGGGAGCAGAGAGCAGTATCAGGTTGCTAACGTGTTCATTCTGAGCGGGCCGCCATTGGAGAATAGGAGCTGCAGCAGAGCATAAAGAGAAATAAATTAGTTAGTTGACAGGAGGCAAAGGCAGCAAATGAAAAAGGCACAGTCTTTCTTTTCGTTTGTAAAGACCTGAGCAAGTATAGATTCAGATGGCCTTCTCTGTCTATTGGACTATAACAAAAAGAGCAAACCAAGACAATAATAAGTAATTATACAAGGTGCATTTTTTAAACTTTGCAGAGTTAAGCATTCACAAGTGTCTTAATGACACTTCAGTCACAAACATTTCAGTCACAGAGGATATTTAGTCTCTCTTTTGTCAGAAAGTACACAAGTAGAATTTTAAAAGTCAGGTCTCAAAAAAGTGCTCTAGGTTTAGGTGTAAGAACAAAACACATCATTTTGCATATATAATATATTGAGCCTGATGTATTGAATTTGTTTCTTTAATTTCACGTGTATTGTAAAGGTGACGAGACAATTTTTATAAACTCTTACCGAAAGGTCCTCAGTCATCACAGGCTTGGTTACAAAAACCATATATAACAACAAACTCAAATTTTCATCCATTTTTAAGCCTTTCCTTCAGCTCTAAAATCACTTGACCAGCCATTTGGCCCAGACTATGCACACTTATGTTTAATTTTGATGTGCTTCTTTTTACAGAAATTCAGGGCTGCGAAAGAAGAGCTGGATTTCTCCATGCAAATCGGTAACAACTCAAGTTTCGTTTTTTCTTTTTTCATACCATGAACTGAAAGTTGTATCTTGCTAGACAAACCTCTGGGTGGTGCCGAAACACCTAATAATGAAGGAGCAGGCAACCACTTGAATGGCAGAAAGTACCCACACACTTGCTGCCGGTCAAGGGAATGAAGACTATAAACAGCAAGTTTATTGTAGGTGCTTATATGATAACAGTTAGCTCATCCTCTTATTTGTACAGCAGATCACAGCTTTTATTTCTTCATTTTTTTCTTGTAAAATGAACAAAGCACCTGCACCCGTTTTCAGCTAAAACATATCTGCACCATCTACAAAAGAAAGATCCTGGTGACTGTTTTTATTCGGGAGCTAGTATCTGGTCAGACCGGTTTTGAGGAAGTAGTTAATAAATGGATAGTGATCAGAAAATAATACACTAATATTTCTCTCTCGTCTTGTTCTTTTCTTATAAAGCTGAAGAGCTGCTCTCTGTGGATAAGGCCACCTCAAATATTGCCTGTCACCATGGCATTGCCCTTGGCAACTTAACGTCCAGCAGCGGAGACAGTGTGAGTGCATGAGTGCGTGTGTGTCTGTGTATTTGAGAGTGCAGCTGTGGTTTAGGGCTTGGCGTGTACAGATCACTTGAACTGTCTATGGAGATGTGCTCGTCAGGGATCATCGTCAAAACTTGCAGTACATACTGAGTGGAGGAAAAAGTAGAGTTGGATTTTAACACGCAAGACTGGCTGTCCAGAAACACTTCATAGTCGCAGGATGTATGTGTAAATCTTAATTCAGGAATGTAGCAGCAATGTGTCCTTTGTAGCGGTAATAAATAGTACACATTTTAAAATAATACAATATAATTAAAATCTGCTTGTTATCTTCAATCATTATTGTAAAATACAGACGATCTTCTATGGCAAAGATTAGGATTTGTGTTTTTGGGCTTTGAGTGGGCGGGGACATAATTAAATGTATTCTCAGCACATAAAACATTATTACTCTCCCATCAAAGGCATGACTTTGTGTGTGTGTGTGTGTGTGAGAGTGTGTGAGAGAGAGAGTGTGTGTGAGAGAGAGTATAATGTCCTGAGGTGCACGCTGCCATTATGGTTCGTTTTAATTAATTGTTTGATTAACAACAGTTTTAAGTGTTGCAAATCATTTTTCCTTTCTCTGAATGAATAGAGGACACAAGCTTTTTTTCAGAAAGAGCAGAAGACTGTAGAACTTAAAATAGAAAACCGTCACAGAAGGAACTAAAGGACACCAAATCTGAATCGTATTAATCAGGTGCTACAAATAAGTTTTTCCTCAGCTGTGCAAAAGCAAAACATGAGTTCTCTGTGTGTGAAAGCTTTTTGGGAAAGATGCACTTTTGGTTGTAAACCAACATTTACAAGGAGCTTCCAATATAAACAGACAAGAAAAGTTTTAAACTTTAAGTTTTACACACGAAACCAATCAAGCTTCTATTCTGCTCTGTGCTGCTATTTTAAATGTAGTCCCCTGGAGTCATGAAGGTCCAGAAATCCCTGAGCAGGAAGGGCCTGGGGCATAGAATAAGAGTGGGAGACATGATATTGGGGGTACGGGTATTACCTGAGCCTGAGATCCATTCAGCATCAAATAATAGAGTTTGCTGAGGATACTCTGCTGCAGCTGGTCCCAGGAGATGCTCCTGTCCTCATGCATGAGGAATGGAGGTCCAAACCTGAGAGAGAAGAGGATAGGAGTAAAAATTACAATTAAAAATTAATTAAGTCAAGATAACTCTGCTTTTACTGGTAATTAATACGCTGACAGTATTTTGGTGCAGTGCTGTGAAAATCAATATATTCTTCATCTTTTTCTTTTGAGATTGATTAACTTGGTAAGTAACTCACACTGCAAAACATCATGAACTCATTTCCATGGAGGTTGAGATTTTTGACAGTAGAAGTGTCAGTATAAAAGGTCATTGCAACTTATAGTGTCACCACCGCATCTGTCAAGCTGTCAGGTGTCAAGTGCATCAAGGCTTTACTGTCAGTGCCTCGTGTCCTGTACTGACAGTTTGAAGTGACATCATGTGGGGCCAAATAAAGCTGAGAAACCAGTTTGTATATCACTGATGCACCTGTGCCTCATAATGGATTCTCCAGGTCAACTCAATGTTTGTACGCCCCCTGACTACACAGCAGAGGCAGTATTAGACGCTGTTATACAGTATGTGAGGTTAATGGGAGAGGTAATTGTGTTTGTCTGCATAGTCAGATGTTACAGATTATTTAGACATACGCAGTTGAAAATTAAGTTCCAAGGTCTTTATTATTATATTAATAAGAGTGAGTGAGAAAGGGACATACTGTACATACACACACAACACACATACAGTCGATATCCACTTTAGTAGCTACTGCGAGCTAAAACTGTAGTTTATAACAAGATCCCTGCAATAACTCCTACCTTCATGCAAGTTTCAATATTTTAGAGAGGTGCTGACATCATTTTGTTTTGGAGGCTGTGGGTTGTGGTGCTGTTTGTTGTTTCTCAGTATAATAACTGCAATCGTCTGGCTAGACCTATGCGCTTCACTAAAGGGGAATCCTAATGCTACAGCATGCAATGATATTTCAAACAATAATGTGCTTTCGACGTTATGGCCTTTTCCTGTTTCGACAAACAAAGCAAGGGCCATAAAGAAATAGTTTTTCAAGTTTGGAGTCCAAGAACTTGACTTGCCTGCACAGAGCCCTTAACCTCATCAAACATCTATGGGGTAAGTTGGAACACTGACTGTGAGCCATGCTCCAAATACCAAATCTTGTGGAAAGCCAGCCCAGAAGAGTGGAGGGTGAACTGCTCAGGTGTCAAATGTTTAGCGTAATTTGATTCTGTTTCTTGGACGATTCATGCAAGAAATTCTGATAGCATGACAATTCAAATGCTAATATAGACTAAGAAATGTCCTTTAATCTTGGTGATAGACAGCTGCAGTACAAAGACAGACTTGGATGTTTACTAGAATGTACACATAAGTCCTGTGGCATGTGGACAAATGTGTCAAAATATGTACACATTGTGACATTATTAGGCCTTTCACAAGGAATGCCTGTTTTCTGTTCCCAATCCCACTTTGATTTATAAGTATATAAGCATGAACCCTGTGTACTCTGCAGCAGAAGACCAAGCTGAGCTTCACTGTCAACTAAGAGCTATGATCAAGCTCCAAAGGGCACACGATGACTAAAACTGGACTGACTGAAGGGAAATATGAATCCATACTTCTTTGTGTCAATAAAAGTTTAGATTTTATTGACTGCAGGGAAATCTGAGCCCTCTTTATAATTTAAAAGTACTAACAATGGAGGTATATTTTATTTGTCCACAATAATACCCTTAGTATCAGAGGATTACTGTCTGAATGCCACTGCAATTTTAACCAGGCACTCTCATGGTCACAGGCTACCCCTTGTCAAATGAATACTGGCATTGGAATAATGATCTGAATTACAAAGACAATGTCTCACAATGTTTTTCAGGAACATTGCAGTGATTTATATGTACTGCAAATAACTGCAGTCCTTGGAGCAAACCTGACAAGAGTACTGCATGAATGAATGTTCCTCAGCAAATGAGTTTCCAGCAGTTGAAATGCATGCAAGAGAAAATGAACTTTTCATGCTAAATGAAATACTGGCTAAAGCATGCACTGGATGTACTGTATTTAGCATGTCTACTCTATAAATAAAAGAGGATGTCATGTAATTTATGAACGGGAGCAAACGAGTATAAATACTATGTGTATGTCTATAGTGTGTTAAATGAGATATACCACTCCCCTCAGGTTATTCAATCAATTTTGGGTCTTAAACTCGTCAACTGAGTGAAACCTTTGATTCAATAATTCAGAGATGGGGAAAAATAGGGTTCAAATGGGGAAAAAATAGTAATTCAGAGGTGTTTGCTAGAAAGGTTTGGTGATACATGATCCTTGGCTCAATCTGCAGCCAACAGTCTTCATATTTAACTGTATTTGTTACGACTCGTCTACAGTGAGAGAGACGGTGTCAACCGAGAGTGTTTGGGTGTGCAGTGCCACAGGCTGATTGCCTCCATGCCACGCTGCACTGATGCAGTAATTTGTGCAAAAGAAGCCCAGACTCAGTGCATAAACTAAACTTTTCAGAACTTTTCAGGAGGTCTAGATTTCTATATTATACACGAGCTGTAAGCCGTAATCACTGAGATAAAAAAGGCCTAACATCATTCACTTTATGTTTAATGCAATTATAATATACGAAAGTTTCACTTTTCGACCTCAATTAAGGAAAGAAAATAACTGGTTCACGATATTGAAATTTTCTGAGATGCATGTGTACTTTTAGGGAAAAAATAGTAATTCAGAGGTATTTGCTAGAAAGGTTTGGTGATACATGATCCTTGGCTCAATCTGCAGCCAACAGTCTTCATATTTAACTGTATTTCTTACGACTCGTGGGCTGTTTTAGTGTATATAGGATGTTCTGTGTGTTTTCCCCTCTGCCCGAAGCAGGACCTTGCCCCGCCCCCAATGCTGCAGCCAGCAGGCTGAGGAGCGCGTCTGATTCCACAATCAGTGGAGAGTACAAGGGCTGAAGAAGGAAACTGCTGTGGGTGAGAGTATGGTGGTCTACAGTGAGAGAGACAGTGTCAACCGAGACTGGGAGTCTGCGGCGAACATGTGGCAGTTGGCAGAGACAAAAACCGGCAATGGTAAAAAATCAGATATAATGCTCCTGTAATTCTCCCTAGGAATAATCTAACATTGCATAAGATGTGCAAATGTACCGCTGTGTTTTTAAATGTTTTAATCGATTCAGATTCAGGGTGCTTGCACTGTTTGGTCCAACAGTGCTGTTGATCAGACACAGCCTACGTGCAAAGAAACTTAATGAGGCTGCCTACCCTTGTTAGAGCAACATATGGCATCTAATAAAACCTAACTTTAACAGGTTACGTGCTTCAATTTGAACACATTGTTCATCTCAGTCTCAGGTTTCTACACAGTCAGCTTTCAGCTATAGGCTGAATGGGAGCTCAAGCTGCACAAACTAAATAAAACCAGCCTAGTCTGTGGCATTCACGCAATAGATATACAGGTCAAAGTCAAACAGAAGTTGGATGTCGAAAAAATATAAATGAGGTATTCTATTTCAGACTGTAGACACAGTAGAGCAGAGGGAACGATGTCTCTGCAGCAAGGAGCTCTAAAAGTGTCTCAAACGTAAGCTGACACATACTCCAATGCAATCTCATAAAAGAAATCTAAGTTAACTGAATCTTCTATTATGTGCTTAACAAAACTAATTCACAAGATAACTCTACAGCTGAGTACATGATATCAGGTCAAAAAATACTAAAACAAACAACAATAACGACTTGAAAAAGTCGGCTTGCAGCTCACCTGACAGCCTGCTGGCCAGATCCTGCTGTGTTGCAGATTAGGAGGAGGACTTTTCTGGAGCCTCCCTGGTTCAGGTATTCAGAGGAGAGGGTGCCAGATGGAGGTAACCTCTGACCATCAGGCCCGGCCGTGGAGGTGTAAGGGGAGGAGGGGAGGCTGTGGTGATACCCTGAACAGAGAAGAGGAATGGATAACTGTTTCGTAAAGGCGGATGTACATCCTGAACTGATGAGAGGCAATCAAACAGTTGTTTTTGGTTGCTTTTTGCTGGAAATTACTGACAAAATCTCATTTCTTTTTAAGCAGACATTAGTGCCTTTACAAATATGTATATAACAAGCCAAACTAGGCTAAGCTTCTTTAATGCAACTTAAAAATGAATGCATATGGCCACTGTTTCCTGTAGCTTGTTCAGATTTCTCACTCATATGAAATCGTACCTCAGTTTACAATGAAGAAAACTGATATCCAGGCATGTGTGTGTTTTATATTTAGTATTCAACCAAATGCATCAGCTATGTTTTCACACAAGTAAGAATCATTATCTCTAGGTTTACAATAGGGGCTGAATAAAAGGGAAAAAACTATTAGTTGACAAAAGGAAGAAAAATTGTTACATATAGGTAATATGATTTTGTTTGTGGACATTTAGTACATGTTTAGTAAATGTTTGGTGAGTTTGAGGTATAATATACAGGTGCTTCTCAGAAAATGATATGCTGAAAAATGTGTATTCTGGAATTTAATTCAAAAAGTGAAACATTAACATATGTTAACATAGATTCATTATACATACAGATGAAATATTTCAGGCGTTTTTTGCTTTAGTCTTGATGATGGTTTGATGGTTTATAGCTCATGAAAATCAAAAATCCATATCTCAAAATATTAGAATAAAGAATGTATAATACAGAAGTGTCAGTCACAGAAGGAGTCTTTAATCTCTGAGTCTGGTTCAGTACACGCAACCACAATCATAGGGAAGACTTCAGACTTGGCAGATGTCTGGAAGACACTCACTGATACCCTCCACAAGGAGGGTAAGCCACAGAAGGTCATTGGTGAAAGGGATGGCTGTTCGCAGAGTGCTGGATCAAAGCATGTTCATGGAAAGTTGACTGGAAGGTTGAAGTGTGGGGGGAAAGGAGCACAAGCAACAGGGATGACTGCAGCCTTTAAAGGGCTGTCAAGCAAAACCGATTCAATATCTTGGGGAAGCTTTAAGGAGTGGACTGAGGCTGGATCCAGGAAATGACCTACAAGTGTGGCATATCTAAAGAAAAAGAACTGGACTGTTGCTAAGTTGTCCAAGGTCCTCTTTTCAGATGACAGCAAATGTTGCATATAAGTTGGAAATCAAGGTCCCAAATTCTGAAGGAAGACTGGAGAGGGCTACAATCCAAGTTGCATGAAGTGCAGTGTGACGTTTCCAAAGTCAGTGATGATGTAGATCAAGTCGAGATGAAAATGAGAGAAACCAAACCCAATA
>JAPMOB010211529.1:0-13087 GCA_029875015.1 Lepomis gibbosus | reverse complement strand
CAGTGAAGAAGGTGAGCAGCACTGTGTTAATGAGTTAGCATCATTCCAGGGAGGCTGTGGGGATTTCTCTGTCTCTCTTGTTCTTTTTAACAAAAAAGAGAATGACATTTTTGTTAATGACAGGAATTCAAACACAAATTCTTTTCTCCCAAAATGATCATTATGAAATAAACCTCCTGTCTCTACTGGATGCTGGACAGGTGGAAACAGTGAGTAGCTTACCTCAGCCTGCGTGTAAGTTTCAGACAATATTACAATAATCCAGTTTGATACATTCATTTAGATGGAATCAGCTGGATCAGAGCCAAATTAGTGCATTTTAAAATTCATTTAATCCTAATAAAACTACAGATCGATCCGAACCCTGTGTTTTGTGATAAGTTGCATTACTGAAGTAGCATGATCACTCTGGGGGAGGGGGTAAATTTAGTCCCCACCGGGGATGAAAATTAGCAGAGGTAGGGATATATAAACCTGAAGGGGGAAAATCCCACACATCCCCCCTCAAAACGCAGCGTGAGTATCCACCTCTTGGAGGAAGCAGTGTCTAAATGTAAATGCAGTTCATCCAGTTTTGTATCAATGGATCCAGAGAAATCTGAAGGAAGACATAGAGGAAACCAGAGAGGTGAAGGATGAAGATGAGGAGGAGGAGGAAGAGGAAGAAGAGCAATATGGAGAGGAATAAGAGGTGAAGGAAGAGGAACAGTAGGAGTAGGGAGAGGAGGTGAAGGAGGTGTGTTGTACTGTACAGCACACTAAGGAATAAAAATGTTTTTTTGCAGTATTGTTTTGAATTTATCTCACGAATGTGTAAGACTGTGTTGTAGTGTGTGTTTTTGAGGCCTTGTGTGTTATGTCTGAGGGCAAAGTTTGGTTTTTCAGCAAGATTGAATGGTTTTGAGTGGATAGCTTCATTTTGACCTTTGGGGAACTGGGTGAGAACTTGTGGATTTGTGTTGAGAGTTTCGAGAAGAAGAGGCATAATTTCAAGAAATGTCTTTAAGCAATCCAGAAAAACTGTAACACACACTATCATACAGAAGCACCGAGCTGTTTGAGCACTGAGTAATCAGTATGGGTGAGTGAGCAACGTGAGTGAGAGCTGTAGTCGATGAATACGATTCATCAATGGGCTTGTGTTTATGGTCCTGTGACAATGACTCAGAACTTCTAGATTCACATTCTCATAAACAGCCTCCAAGGAAAGGCAGGGATTATGCCCTTATGCAACAGGTGAACATGGAGTAGGTCTTGAGATTGTATCAATACTAAATTAAAACAGGAGCAGATAAGTAAGCAAATGTTTGCAATTATTATTGCAGTATAATAATTATATAGTTATTATAGAAATAGCTGTCTGTATTTCTAGGTAAGCAGAAGGGTTTTTGAAACAGATGCCAGGCTTTACACTAATAGCATGAACAAGTTTCACTTTAACAGCTTTAGCATACCTTCAGAATATATTAGAGGTGTATAAAGTGCGCTTTAATAAAATGTACTTTAGTATACTTTTTGTTTGTTGTTTTTTTTGTTGAGGTGTGTTTACCTATTGGTCCTTGTTATTGTAGACTTTTTGGAAATAAAAACATACTATTATAAACAGCACATTTGAAAATGCTGGTGAAACCTTGCAAAGAATCCGTAAAAAGGGCAGCCATATTAGTTTAATGTAAATCTATGAAATGAGGATAAATGTGACAATGCAGTGGTCCAAACAAAATGCCACGCCCAGCTAATAAGCTACTTACCCTGACTCTGTATGCAAATGGATGTATAATAATTTACAGTGATGAATGGCAGATGGAAAAGAATTTAATAGTATGAGAAAAAAGAAGAAAAAGAAAGATGTTAACTGCATTTCCTCTTCTTTTATTTGTTTTTTTTACACCATAGCCCATGTTCTTTGCCATCTGTGTGTGCATTTAAGATTGTGTGTGTTTTAATAATGTTTTGTTTGGACAAGGAAGGTTGGGCTTTGTGCAAACCAATCAATCAGACTGAAGAAAGTAAACACACACACACACACTTGATGAGAGAAATCAATCAGTGAAGGAGTTTGTCACTCTCTCTCTTTGTGCACGTGTCTCTCTCTATGTCTCTTGCTCTCTGCTCGCTGTGATAAGTGGGTTGAGCTCCTCTGGGTTAATTAGGCTGTTTCAGAAGTGCATAATTGTTTGGCTGTAGGCACCACAATATGCTAAATACCCTGCATGCGTGTGTGTGTGTGTGTGTGTGTGTGTGTGTGTGTAGACACTTTGACATATGTATATAACATAACACATTATTAAGCTGTAAGCTCTTCATTGTTAAATATTCAGTATGTCTGTATCCTCATCTATCTCATTTGTGTTTATCATTGTGTTGTATCAGTTGGATTCCATCTTAACATCATGCAGAAGAACACTTACTTACAATTTCTTAATTAATTTTCAACCAATGTAATATGAATGTAATTTGAATTTAAATTTAATTAGAATTTTAAAATATTCAAACTGAATAATGTGTGCAACATTTGAAATTGTTTTTCGGATTGAAATTGCATAATAGTTTTAAAATTACATTTAGTTATTTAGCTGACGCTTTTATCCAAAGCGACTTACAATTGCTATACACGTCAGAGGTCGCACGCCTCTGGAGCAACTAGGGGTTAAGTGTCTTGTTCAGGGACACATGGGTGGATGGGTCACAGCGGGGGATTGAACCCGTGTCTCTTACACCAAAGGAGTGTCTTTATCCATTGTTCCATCACCACCCAAATGAAATTTAATTAATTGTTTTCAACTTGAGTATTATAGTATTTCAATTTTGGTGGAGCGGCAAATTCAGTAAAGAATTTAGTTTTAGTTTCTCAAAATTCAGTTTCAACTCAGAAGCACTCATCTGGGGGACTCTAGACTGGATTCGATCCAGTTCCTTTCAAAAGACTTCTTCTGGCCACAAGGTTTTCTACGTATATCGCTTACAAAAGACCTCACTCAGGTATTTTCATTTTAAGCAACTTTAATATGTTTATCTGACAGCTACAGTAGACTCACTGGTTACTTTTTAGTTTCAAATGTGATCATCTTTTTTGAAATAATAATAACGACAATAATAATAATAATGAAAGAAATGACCACAGCAATAGTACTAATACTAATGATAGGCAGTAACATTAATTAATGTAAAACAAACACAATAAACATGTATACAAATGTATTTTTTATACAGGTGGACAAATGGACATACACAATAGAACAAAACAAATAGAAGCATTACATATAATGGGTTGCAAGTGTTAGTAGAGGAAGTTATGTGCTGATGTAGGAATTATGAGATCAGAGAGTAAGATGATGAGAGGAAGAGGATAACAGTTTGGCGTGTGTGTGCGTGTGTGTGTGTGTGTGTGACTTGACGAATCTTTCTTATGTTTTTAAACCTGCCATGTTTGTTCAGCACAAAAACACCAAAGCAAATTTCTTAAAGGAGACTTATTATACTGCTTTTCCAGTCCTATATTATAGTTCTGTGACTCCTGTATGGCTTATATCTTATCTGACTAGTAATGTAGGCCTTCAATTCAGCCTCTGTCTGAAACAAGCTGTAGATGCCCCCCCCCTCTCAAAACCCACTGTCTTCTGATCATACCTGTCAAGTTTTGGATTTGAAAATAAGGGAATTTTTCTGGCACCCACCGCGAGCAGTCCCACCACCCCAACCAAGCTCCAGTGTCCCTTACATTTTAAGACAGGTGTTATAGCCTAAATGAAAACAAAAGGGTATATATGAAAATTTAAATGCTTATTTACATATTTTCTGTTCATTTAACATTGCTTGTCTTTACATTTACATTTTATTTTCATTCAACACATTCTTTTCATTTCATATTGCTTTTCTTTTAAAGATTTTATTTTAATTTCACATAACTATTCTTTACTCTTTTAGTGAGTTATTGTACAAATTTGTTGCAGACTTTACATTCTTTAAGACTGTTTTGGAAGGAGTGTATTCGTGGGCTGGGCCAGAGTGGTTCATTTTACATGAGAGTAGACCGCAAACAGTTCTGTTGTTGAACGTCTACCTGCAGGTGGCAGTTATCGCAAGGCTAGTGACAGAGCTCAGATTGGGTATAGGTGCATTCGAGATGACGGGGGCTGACTTTCGCCGACTTCATAATCTAACGTGAGCTGCAGGTGACTGCAGTGGCGGGGTATAAAAACGGCGCCGTAAAGTCGGACACATTCCACCTGCGTGAGCTCACTGTGAGCTGAGATCAATCACATATCTTGCGGCAATTGCAAAGAAAAATGCTGCGAGACTAGGCCAAAGTGTGGTTCCAACTTTGTGCAGCCTGAGAAAAGCAACTGCGACCGCCGGACTCAACGCCTGCAGCCTCCTTGCTCCCGCAAGTTTTTAATGTCATGTGTCCTGGTGACGTTTTGCAGTGCCGACTAAAGTCAGACACGATTTCTAACCAGCTTACCTTATTAAGTCCAACATGCATCACGTTAAGTCAGCCCTGCGCAGCGCCGCATGAAGTCAAACGCACCTAATGCTAATTTTTTTTGTTTTTTTACTCCGCCCGGGGTATTATTATTTTTTAATAACGCAGGTTGAAATACGGGAGATTTATGGGAAAATACTAATACGGGAGGACGGTGGGAAAGAAGGGTAAAATACGGGACTTTCCCGGCCAAAACGGGATACTTGACAGGTATGCTTCTGATTAGCCAAGACCTGAAGCTTGTTACCAGGCTGTTGTTGTTACTGAGCAGTACAGGCAGACTGAGCAATTGACCATATGGAATACTGGCTCCATCTGGCTCCATATGTCGTAGAACGGAGCCGTTGGTAGAAAAAGCAGTTCAAAACAGAGCGTTCAGAACAGGAGGAAATCTGAGGGGGGTTTTAACAGGGATTTCTTTTAAATACTTTCTTTGACCATGTTTAACATGAACATCAAACATTCTAACAATGTAGATAAATTATAAAATTAGGAAAAGCATAATAGGTCTCCTTTAAACCTACTTGGCAGCTGATTCTGATTAAAAACAATAACTAGACTCATGAATCTACTATGTTTGATGTCAAACAGGACACATATGATACCACCAGTACTACTAAGCTTAATGGCAGTGCAAGAACCAGTAGACACTGATGAATTTAGTGCTGAATAAAAAGACTTATTAAGTGATTATGACTGACCAACGCTTAAATCTTTAATAACAGCCAAATAAGCGTTTCCGATACAAAAATTACAAAACAGTTGATGGCATATTTTTTCTGAACCAGCTTCTTTATGAGTGATCTAAACATCTAATGATAGAAAAGACTTTTACTGTCTGAGTTATTTTTTGGAAATGTCAAAATGTCTTTGTCACCCTGTGCTGGTCCCCTGCTCACCGCATCAACGTGTAACTGGTCATTAAGGACTGATTGCCAGTCAGCTGGATCCACTGGAGGAGTAAAAACTGGAGAGACAGGTGTGGTAGTAAGCATGATGGAACTGCTCTCCACTTCAGTAGGCACAGGTAGACCTATGAGGAAAAGTAACACAGAAAATAAGTCATTTTAGTAAGTTGACATGTTCACACACTGACTGTTCCTAGCAGTGAATAATTGTTCATTTATTGTTGACGTTGGCCTAAACTTACCAGCATCGTCAGCTTCTTGGATGATACCAATGAAGGAGGTAGAGGTGGTTGATTAGGCTGATATGAAATTAATTAATAAATTTACCAAACTGAAATGACTTGTCATTTTAGCTTAGATCGGGAGGATCTTATAATGCAATACAAGCTGTAGAAGCTTAATGTTGTCTCCTTTTAAAAAGTGAGTTTAGATGAAATGTCTTTTCAACTCTGGCAGCTTTGGAGGAGGCTCCATGATGTTGCTCTATAATCAATCCTAATCAATCAGCTACTACACACTCCCTACCTGACAGATTTGATTTATAATCAAAGGACAGGGTATCTATATAGGTTTAACTAAAACACATAACTTACCAGCAGTGTCAGGTTCTTGGGTAACATAACTGTGTTCAAACCAGGCCTGTCTGTTTTTGTTCTGTTTATGATTTACCAGATGAACAACAGCTTAGCTCCATAGATAATGTTAGATAGATAAAATATAGGCTAAGGGCAAAATATGTAAAGACCTATGTACTAATAATACTATCAACTTTATCAACTGACTATAATAATACGATTTAATCCTATGATATATTATAAGACTAATACTATACCAATTTTATGCAGTTTGTAAAAGTTATAATGCTAATCATGGTTAGCATGTTAGGAAGTATAGCGTTAGCATCGTTAATACCAGCGCAGCTAGCTAAGGCTAATGTAAGGCCTTTAGTTCAGATTATCTAAAAATACAGGCATAGGAAAACGGTGCCTGTGGGCTTACGTACCTTTATATTCTTTACTCCTCTCTTCTTTGAGGCTCTTCTTTTGTCTTTTTACATGTCCTGACCATACAGGCTATGGTCCAGACAAATATGATCTTCTCTTGTCAGACATCAAGCCTGACGGACCCAGCAGGAGCGACGTCACAGGCTCTGGCAGGAGTCACAGGGAGGTCTGAGAGAGCTGACCAATGAGGGCAGCAGATTTTCAATAGTATGTATCTAAATTAAATAACCACTATGCTTATTATGGTGCGTAATATAGAGAGCTGTCTTTTATTTTATTTTATGTTTCTGTTTTAAGTGAATTTTTTCCACCACCAGCAAGCAATGACTGTGGGGGCCATGGGGCCCTGTGGCACTGCAAAGGGCGCTTAGTGGCTCTACACACACACACACACACACACACACACACACACACACGTGGGGTTTTGAGTCAGGGCACTTGATCACACAGCAGTAGGTTCAGTATGAAAGGGTCACTGCATTACTCAGAACATTAACATCAAGTCCGTACATGCAGTAACATTATACACAACATATAAGATTGTGATTGCAAGATAACAACAAACAAATATCTGCTTGGTGGTACGTCCAAAGTGAAAGTTAAAAGATAAGCCTAACATATTGCAGTCATCCGTGCCTTTCAGCTACATTGTTGTCCAAAAAATATTACATACACTGATGATCCACACCATTGCATTGAGAGACATGTTCCTTTATTATCATGCAATATAGTAAATGTGACTAAATAGTTAAACAAAATGTTTGCATTGTATAAGTTGGCTGTAAAGTTGCAGATTCAAGAACCACCAGCAGAAATCACCACTGAAGTGCCCTTGAGCATACCCTTTACCCCCAAATGCTCCAGTGGTCACTAGATAACACTGTTATTGTTCTGGGCTGCTTCCAGGTGTGTGATGTATATTTCACTTTTTTACTTGTCAATCCATCTTGCATTAACGTCAACTGAAGCCCATCTGAATAATGAATTCATAAAACATATGAATCTTGCATTGATGCTATCTCTTGTTGGCACTTTCAGACTTGCAACCCCTTTCTCCTAGAAATTACATTTCTATAATACTTATTTGCAACAGCAAATATGTTTTGGAGGAAATATACTGCTTGGATTACAATTCGAGTTCAGGTTTTTTGTCACATATATTCGTACCTGGTAAAAACATGTGTCTTTGTCATTCTGCAATTACACCACCAAAACTCTAGTTGGTGGTGGAGTTTCTATGATCCACCATGTTGACTTCCGCTGGCCAAGCTGGCTAATTTGAAAAATGAGAAACATGCAGTTCTTTAGACTTTCCAAACGTTATCAGACCGAATGTATCAAATTCTGATGGTGAAACTAGTAGCGGTATTACAAGATCTTGGGATATTAAAACGTGAAGATATTATTCATAGAGGTGAATCGTGTCTCTCGAGATCAGTATGACTGAGTGTTAGTAGTATGTTAGTTAGCAGCGATTAGAGAAATCTGAAGAAATGTGTGGGTATAACTTGCTGCTCCCAGGATATAAAATGGTGTAAATGTATTCATCTAGATTGTTTTGGAAGGCGATGACAACGTATTGTAAGCAAATGCTGATTTACTAATGTAAACACCAAACAACTTGTACCTTTATTCAATTCTGAAATTTGTGGATGAATTGATTAGTTTAATTAGCAGAAAAGGTTGTGGGTTCAAATCCCAGTTGCGTGTGTTTCTGTGTGGAGTTTGCATGTTCTCCCCGTGTCAGCATGGGTTCTCTCCGGGTGCTTTGGCTTCTTCCCTCCATCCAAAGACATGGAGGCTAGGTTAATTGGCATCTCTAAAATGTCCTTAGGTATGAATGTGAGTGTGAGTGGTTGTCTGTCTATGTGTGGCCCTGCGATGGACTGGCGAGCTGTCCAGGGTGTACCTCGCCTTTCGCCCAGTGTCAGCTGGGCTAGGCTCCCCCCACGACAATGTACGCAGGAGAAGCGGTTGACGATGGATGGATGGATGGACATTTGCTGGTTACAGCCATAGTTGCAATAAAGTGTAAGGGGACCCCGGGGCACAAGTGAGCTTCTGGGTCCCTGTTAGCCAGTCTCTGGCTATCTGGATTGAACACAAAATACAGTAATATAGGAATGACCCTCTTCAAGACAGGGCCACAAGACCAGGTAATAAAACCACCTGATCATGTCATTTATGCTTTAGTTTTATATTCCCTAACAAATATTCAATCAAAAAAGCACAAACCACTTGACGCAACTCGTTAGTATTAGTTGCACACAGCCTGGTTCGACTTAAAAAATGTGACAATTTGCAGCTTTTCTCCATGCTAGTGCAGTGCATGTTCAAAACGTGCCTATTTGAAACAGACATGATTGCTTGGTGTGTGGCAGCGAAACAAAATGGCAAATGTATTGAATAGGATGCCAGAACAAAATCAGGTACGGGCAGTCTATACAAAAATAATGTTCAACTTAACAGTGAACGTGAGCTAAGCAACTGACTGCTATCATTGTTAACAGCTTGCTATTTGGAACCAGGCTATCTGGGTACCTGATGCTGTTTTGAAGGCAAAGGGGGTCACACCAAATACTGATTTGAGTTAGATTTTTCTTCTGTGCACATAATGTATAAACATGTCTATTTTTAAAACATTCTTATTTTACAACAGGTTTCCACACCTGCCTAAAACTCTTGCACAGGATGTGTGTGTGTGTGTGTGTCTGTGTGTGTGTGTGTGTGTGTGTGTGGTTGATTGCATAGGGATGCTGGACTTAATTACAGCTAATTGGAGCAGCCGGAGTGTTCTTGTTGCTGCTTTTTGGCAGGGATGTGGCCGCTGGCTCTAATGATGATAATGACATTTGCATTGTAAATGTGCCTCTTCAGCAAACAACAACAGCACAGAAATCATTGGGATAATTGGTATAGCTGAATTGATATTATGGTGTTATTTAGCCTGCAGGAGTAAATAGATAACCAAACTACACAGCACACACACACACACACACTTGTTATTGGTTTTCAAAACTGTAACATTAGAAGAACTTTAGTGGTACAGTAGAAAATAGCAAAGTCATGTGTAACAATTGCTGTTAGTTATAACAGGAAACAAGTATAATATATACATATTTGATAATGGTACATAGCAAAATTGATTTCTGAATCACAAATGTACTATCTCCCTTAAGTAGCTTAAAAGATAAACTATGGTTTGTTGGAAATTGGCTTGTATTTTTGAAGCTTTGTCCGTCAGTTCCCCTCACCCCAAAAAGCATGTTTGCTCACATACGGGGGCACAGACACACAAGGACTCTACACAGTTGCCCACCTGCAGCCTTTGATTGGCACCACGGACAGCAGCTGAAGGGCCAAACGCAAATCTTACAGCCTGCCCATGACTCAAACCTGTGTGCTACCTCTGATATATTTATATAGCAATTGTAAATCGCTTTGGATAAAAGCATCAGCTAAATGTAGTGTGGTCCTTTTGGCCCCATTGAAGTGGTTGTACCATCTGCATTTATGCCACTGCTCGTGTTTCTTGCCTGGTTCTATGTATTTTAATGGCATCACCTTGTTCCTTATTTCACACTGACTGACAGAATCACAGTATCTGGGTCAGCTTTTTCTATCAAATGGAGACATTTTAGATGTCTTGTGCATAATTGGCCCAATATTCTGTTTGACAAACAGTATGGATATAATGTTAGTGAATGTGTCTGACATTTATTTACAGGCCAGACTCATTCAGTACTACTATGAAATAGTCTGAATTTGACTTTTCAGAGATATTCAGAGATAGTATTGTTAGAGTACCAAACACACCACACACAGTAGGCAACTGCATACTGATATATATATTTTTTTCCGCGGCAAAACCAATTGTGAAAACTAATTATCTCTTCGCCTGGCTGGATCCCGCCATAGCACATCGCAGGCTATGTCCTCTCTCGCAAGACAGCGAGGGAAGTATATTCTTGAATGGGAAATCCACCCTTGCACAGACACTGCATCTATTTGGTCTCTGGCATCCTCCATAGCTTGAATGAGGGACATCCTGATATAGGGCTGGAGGTCATGAACCTTCCACCACCATGCTGAAAAAAACCCTCCTCAACAGGGTTAAGGAAGGAAGAGTATGGTAGGAAGTATTAGAGTATATATTGTTGATGCTGATGAAAGATACATTGTCCCAGATGATAATGTATCTCATCTGCTCTGCATCCATTTGGTTGTCAGCTGTGATGATGTTGTGTATTCTGTCTAAAAATGTGAGTATGTGGGCCGTGTTGTAACGTGTCATGGTGGTGGAGGACCCCATTCTGGGAGATGGCACCACACATGGTGATGTTACCACCACGGTTGCCCGGCACATTGAGGATAGCTCTATGTCCAATGATGATGTTTCTCCCCCGTCTTACTTTAGTCAGGTTAAACCCAGCTTCATCTGTGAAGATAAATTCATGCTGGATTGCAGCAGCTTCCATTTACAAAATTCTCTGAAAGATTGACAACATTGTGTTGTTCACACTCTATAGAAAAATACCATAGAGTACTGATGTACGGCATATTGTAAGGTATATACTGTATTGACTGATTATATTGTACACACTAAAGATGAGTTGTACTTCACCTGTTCTCTTGACGAAATTTCCAAATTACTATTGCAACAGTGTATCTGCTCAGGTTGCGCTGAAGTCTCTGTCCAGCCTCTCTGAATGTCAACCCATGGTTTACAACATGGTCAACCAATGTTGCTCCTAATATCATTTGATAAATTTGGTCCTCGTCTTCTTTGTCCATGTCCTCTAGGTCTCCCTCTTCCTCTCCCCACCGCTCTTCCTCCACATGCACCCCTCTCATCCTCCCTCTCCCTCTTCCTCTTCCTGGAACATCACCTTCCATTTTTGTTGATGACAGATAAACTCACCTGTTGCCTTTTTATAGTGCTTGCGCATGCTTGGTGAGTTTACAGTTGTGCATCTAATTGTCTGCACATCTGATGTCAATGTTTGATCAACTGGTTCAGAAGTGGGCATTTTAGACAGCAATGTCTTGACATTGCATAGACGAGACATTGTGTTAGATTTTGGTGTCTAATTAAGCCTGTGTGTGTTTAGTATTTTGCAAATCACTGAGTCTAGTGTTTTGCAAAAGGTATGAGGCTAAGAATGTGCTTATAGTTTTGCAGATCTGGGCTGTAGTTTTGCTCGCTGAGTGTAAGGTTTCACTGACTATGTGTTATATAACATTTTAGTGTGTAAGCAATTGTAAAAAAAACTGTAAATCCTAAAAAACCTACAATTTAGTCTTTTTTCAATTGCTAAACTACATTGGTCAAACCTGAAGTCACACTGTCAACACTCAATTCACACAGTCAGAGAAACAGAAGTGTTTGTGTACCAAACTGTGAATTATTTTTCATTGCTTTCACACAAAATGCATTCAAGGATCATTTCTCCAAAATCCATCATCTCTTCTCTTTACTACATCAACACCTGCAAAACACTGTATATCTGCAGCACATTTTTCAGATGCTAACACACTGTGTCCAAAACCTTTAAAGAGCTGGTATTATGCTCATTTTCAGGTTCAAAATCCTATTTAGAAGTTGTACCAGAACAGCTTTACAAGGTTTAATTTTCAAAAAACACCATTTTTTTCATACTGCACATTGCTGCAACTCCTCTTTTCACCCTGTGTTGAAGGTTTAGTTTTAGCTATGGAGTGATACATCTTGTCTCTAAATGATCTTTGTCGGGAGTTGCACATGCGCTTTTCCTAGCTGAGGAGTACTAGCCAATCAGAAGCAGAGAAGGGCAGGTCAGCGAAAAGACAGCTTCGATTCAGCTGTAGCGTACGTGTTGCCAACCAACTTAGCAATATGGACTGCTGCAAGAGTTTCAAAAAGTATCTTTCATCCATAAAGTTTTAACTGAGCTCTGTCTCTACATCACAGTAACAACTTTATGTCCACTGACTGCCTGGAGGGTAGCTAGTGTTTGGAAGGGAGAGGAAAGGTGTGTGTTGCACTAGTTGCTCGATGAGCATTATGACACGTAGTTTCTTGTGACATCACAAGAAAGTAAAGGCTGGACTAAACGAGCTGTTTTCAGGCAGTTTCTGTGGGAGATGGGAACTCCCTTTGGGCTGGACTTTCTTGGCTTCTTCACTTTGCAACCTGTTACATGCACAAAAAAGATATACAACTCAATAAAGAAGAGGGGAAAAGCCAAAAAGCATAATACCACCTCTGACTGAAAGACTGAAATATATAAGAAAGCTTAGCTAACATTTACATAAATTTTATGTTTACGTCTATGTGCATAGAGAACTATTCAATCTCACTGCAAAACCAAACTTTGCCCTCAGACATAACACACAAGCCCTTAAACACACACACACACACACACACACAAACCCACACAAACCCACACACACACACACACACACACACACACACACACACACACTACAACACACTCTGGTGAGATAAATTCAAAACAATAAATGGTTATTAGTAATGTTGCTTGTGGTTCAAGAAATAACAAATGTATATATTTGCACATTTTTTATTTCTTATTATACTGTATAGTACAACACACCAAACAACGTCTTGGGTTACGTATGTAACCCTGGTTCCCGGAGAAGGGGAACGAGACACTGCGTCGGTTACGACACTATGGGAACGCCTCTAG